>JASKGM010089284.1:1865-13609 GCA_034509205.1 Ceratonia siliqua
ACTAAAGGCGTGGAAATTTATTTAGCTTCTTGCCTCCAATGGGCAAGCTTGGTTCTTGGATTGGTGTACGTAGCCAAAGCTCACAAAAGTGGTGTTCAAGTTACCATTGTGAGTGGAATTCCCTTCCCTTGGTTACATGAGTTTTTCTTACAGGCTATGCACATCTTATCTATGTCAATAACTCTTTATTGGAACAAGCATAACCAATTTTTAGTAAAATGGTAAATCAGAATTTGAGTAACAATGTGATAAATAATACCCGAGTAGCATTATATATATGCGTTGTTGCATTCATTCCTAAAAATCTAGCCAAAGTTATATGAATTGGAAAACTTAGTCATATTGGGAATGTGTTATGTGGAGAAAAAGTGTCAGGAAAGAATTGACTTAAGCATTTCTGTTAGGATAATAAAAAAAGGGTCATTTGCTTAAATGTAGTAGTGCAAGAGAAATATGGTGATGTTGCACGATTTTGGGATCGAATTTTCTATACTACTCATGGAATATGGATACTCCATGAGAGAGTGGGGAGTGGCCCCATGTGTGGTAACTCAATTTTTTTAAGTGTAATTAGTTTGCTCAGTCTAAAAAACTCATACATAAAATTAAGTGTAATTAGTGTAATTTTTTTTAAACAATGGTAAACAATAATTTTAACACAATTAAATTTATGACAATATAATTAGTGTAAGCTGGTACGGTCCAATTTTTTAAATAGTGGTAACTCATATTAGAGTTAATGACAATACAATTGGTCCATGGTGGTTGCAGTTTTACTATATTATCTTAGATTCTATTATGCTTAAATAAGAAGTAAGTGATGTAAGAAAGATAAAAAAAAATTAAATTCATAAAAAATCTTAACATTAGTTTATTAATAATCAATGATAATATTCCTAAATGATTATAGGTATACTTTGCAACCAAACTAAGAAATACTAATGCTATCATGTATAAAGATTGATGTAGGATGGAATAAGGGTAAACAGCCATTAGTGGGTTTGACTTTACTCCAAAAAGGTAACTCATGAATGTAAAGTTTACCCTACCCTTATATCTATCTGAACCAAGCCATATTTGGACGATGTAGGACTTCTCCTCATGGCTTGCCAGTCTTAACTAGGGGCTCCTTTCACAAGGTAGCACTACTTTCAACAGGGCGCACCCACACTTTTCATGCTCCTACATCATTCACCCTCCCTTGAGAGAAGCTGGCCTAACCCTGACTCTAATACTAATTGATGCATGACGAACTAAGGGTAAACAAACATCAATGGTCTAACTTATTCCCAAAAACTAGCTCATGAATGCAAGATTTACCCAACCCTTATATATATATATCCTAACCAGGCCCTATTTAGACTATATAGGACTTCTCCGTAGGACATGCAAGTCTTAACCAGGGGCTCTTTATGCAAGGCAGCACTACTTTCACTAGGGTGCAACCACACTTTTCATGCTCCTACATCAAAGATTCTAATGATATTAGGTATCCTAATCCTAGTGTCCGAATCCCATGCAGTAACTGCATGGGATCTGGTTGCGTTGGACAATCACGATTGCATGGTGCATGTGAGAGGGATTAGCACCATGTAATCATGGCCACCTAATGCCATTGCATCTCATGCAATAACTGCAAAGGATTCGGCTTCCTTAATCCTACTAGGATAGGATACTATGAACTAGACTAACATAACCTTGAGCATAAAAAGTCTTTGTTCAAATCTTAAATTTCTCCAATTACAAAGTTACAAATCTTAATCTCAAATCATAATTAGACTACTACATAATACAATAAAAATAATTTCATCTGCATTGCATTACAGAGCCTTTGTCAAGATGTTTCAAGAAGTTGTGGACACACTAAGATTTGGACATAAATGACTTCAATGATTCATGACTGGAGTAATTAATGGTTTACCTGAAAAGAAGGCTTCTAGATTACCTGCTAACAGTTTAATTTTATTAATAAAAGACTCTGAAGTCAAGGTAGCAGCATGTGGGGATAGGACAACATTATCCAAGGAAAAGAGCTCTCTGGGAACATTAGGCTCAGTCTCAAACACATCCAAGCCAGCACCCCCTATTTCCCCTTCCATCAAACAGCGCACCAATTCCTTTTCATCAATAAGAGATCCTCGTCCAATATTCACAATAACTCCTCCTTTCCCTAATGCCAACATGACTTCCCTGTTAACTACGTGACGAGTTTGCTCGGTCAATGCACAACACAGCACAAGAGCATCGCTACTAGCAGCAAGATCAACAACACTAGAATAGAAAAGGTATGAAACAAATGGCTTCTTGTTCCTTGAATTATACATAATTCTGCAACCAAAGGCCTCAAGCCTTTTAGCCACTTCCATACCAATTTTTCCCAGTCCAACAATCCCAACTCTCTTGCCTCCCACCTGAAACAATCATGTAAGTACACGATTTCATCAAAGCTTCAAAATTTGAGTCACTTAAAATTGTTTTTCTGCTGTGCAATCGTCTAATAGTTTGTTCATGATTTGTTAATAAAGTTTGTGAAAATCCTTTAAATCACTACTATTGCACTAATTATTAAACAAGTATATTAATCTTTCCACCGGAAAAAAAGACAACAGTTTAGTTAAGATGTTCTAACAAACACATGATCTGCATTAAAGTAAACGACTCTCTGTACCTTGAAAAAAAAGGAAACAAAATATCAGCCACACAATTTGCTTAATATAAAATTATAGAAAGACAGCAACATCAGAACTATTATGTAGATAATAGTATTATTAATGAGAAAATGAATACCCGTGAACCAAGAGGAAAATTCCAGGGCTCAAATCGAACAGATTTCCTGACATATCGATCGGCAGCAGAAATTTTCCTGGAAACATCAATCAATAATCCCACCGCCAAGTCGGCAACATCCTCAGAAAACAATCCTCCGGCAGTGGCAACCTGAATACCTCGCCGGCGGCACTCGAGCACGTCTATGTGGTCGGTTCCCATGCTGGTGGTGACAATGAGACTGAGTGATGGGAGAGACCGAAGGATATCAGCAGAGGCCCGTTGCCTAGGGTTGCAGAGTATAACAGGAATGGATGAAGGGTCAACGCGATGGGAGGTGAGGAATTGGTGCAGAGGGAGTGGAGAGGCCCATAAATCAAGGAAGTGGTAAATGTGAGAGTATTGGGCTTGGAAATCTTGGTAGACTGATGGAGGACCGAGAACAAGAATGTGGGGGAGATCTTGGGTTTGTTGACTACGAGGAGGATCTTCAGCCATTGATGGATAAGAGCTCCAAATGATAGACTGTGTCTGAGAGTTGAGAGATTGAAAGAGATAAAGAGTAGAAAGTACCAGATGGTGATGACACAGGTCATTTGCGCCCACCCATTCAATCTGAGGATCTGTCCGTTTTCCAATAATTCCCAGTAACCAAATCATGGAGTCCAAGTCTAAAAGTGACTCCATCACTTCAAGCATTTTGGCGTATTTGCGGCATCTCTTTATATTTCTCTCCATCTCAGTTTCAAAACATTGAAAAATATGCTACTCAATTTCAAACATTTTTCTAGATGAATAATTTGTTCAAAATTATAAGATTATTACTAGTTTTGTTTATATATGTCTAATTTTATTAATTAAAAATAATTTTATATTTTTACATCTAAATAAGTATATAACTTAAAAAATATTTCTAATTAATGTATCTAAATACAACTAATTGTTATTTACAAAAACTCTATTTAAAAAACTCATACATAAAATTAATTTTTTAAAAGCTTATTTAAACGAGTCCTATATTTTCATTTCTTCAAATAATAGTTTTTGATAATTTCTTTTTGAGTTTCAATAATAAAAGAAGATTTTTGCATAATCATTTCATATGTTATTTTATACTTATTATTTATTAGTAATATACTATAAAAAATTATACAAAAATCATATGTTATCTATCTATATGCTCTAAGAGTTTTGGTATCTTAGTTTGCTAATAAATATTAAAATAAAATAAACTAATTTTCATTTATAAGTAATATAAGTAAAAATTTAAAAAAAAAGTTAATAGTAATCACTCACTAAAAGATAACTACTGGTTTCTATATAAATATATATATATATATATATATATAAATTACAAATAAAAAAATTGAAGTGAATGTCGATTCATATTTTTATTTATATATTTTAGAGTAAAATATTATCATCTCTTCTGAAAGATGTTTTAATTACACGTTCTTCTCCTCTATTTTAAAAATATACACCAAACTCTACATAACCTAACATCTTTAAGAATATTATATTAAGATTCTTTTTTAAAAAAATAATTAAGAAATTAAAATTATAAAGTACAATGATAAACTTACCCTTAAACCTTTTTTTTTCAAGTAATGATAGGTTTAAAACAAAATAAAAAAAAAAAAACTTTTCTTAAGTAATGATATTCTTCTAATTGAATTTTTTTAAGTAAATATATATATATATATATTTTTTTTTTTTTTAAATTCATGATTTTTTAAAACAAAAAAAAAAGAAAATTTTAAAGTAATTATATTTTTAAAACAGAAAAAAATTTCAAGTAATGATATTTTTAAAACAAAAAGAAAGTTTTCAAGTCATAATACTCTTAAAACAAAAAAAAATATTTTTCAAGTAACATTATTTTTAAAACAGAAAAAGTAATTTTTTTCAGGTAATTATATTTTAAAAACAAAAAAAGAAAAAAATTTTAACTAATGATATTTTTAAAATAAAAAAGAAATTTTTTTCAAGTCATGATATTTTTAAAACACAAAGAAAAATCTTTTTTAAGCAATGATACTTTTAAAACAAAAAATAATAATTTTTTTCAAATAATTATATATTTAAAACAAAAAAAGAAACTTTTTTCAAGTTATGATATTCTTAAAACAAAAAAAGAAAGTTATTTTCAAGTAACTATTTCCAAAATAAATAAATAATTGATGTAAAATAATGAAAGGAAAATATATTTTAATCATATATATAAAATCAATAGTATTTTAGTTATATTATATAAAAAAAGTTCATTAATCAAAAGATAACGGTCAACTTTAACGTCAATTAAAAAATTAAATTTAGTTGTAACTTGTTTTTAATTTACAGTGGATGGTTGTGTAGGTTTTCAAAATAGAGGGAATGGTTGTGTAATTAAAACATCTCTCAAAGAATGAGAGAATATTTTACTCTATATTTTATGTTTAATTTTATTATAAATTATAAATTTTTTAAAATTAATTTAATAATATTTAAATAACTTAATTTTTATTTTTTAATTTCATATCATGAATAATTGTAAAATATAGTAGTAAGATTTTTGAGTTTTACACATAGTTATACTCCCCCCTTTCTTTTAAGAGAGTAAGAGTTGATGATGTATTATTTTATTAATTAACCAAAATGTACGAGTATGGGAGAAAAAAATTCAAAGGCAATATAGGAACTTTATGTCCAAATTATTATGTTGGTGAAGCCAATACCAAACTCATATATATTAATATAAATATTGGGGATTGCTAACATCCTCATATTGTTATGCATTTTAGCATTCTTCACATTTTTTATAGACTAAAAAACCAACTCTCTTTTTGTAAATATGCACTAAATATAAGAATATTTTAGTCATTTTATTTAAGATATTTTTATCTTTTATCATAATATAAATGTCTTAAATTTCTATGTAGTTATTGTGTAATTCAAGTAAAATGATGATAAAAGTATTATTTTAATCCCTTATATTTATATTCTGTTTTATTTTTGTCTTTATGTTTTATTTGTTTTATTTTTTTCCTAATGTTTGAAAAATATATTAATTTTGCTCCAAGATGTAACACTGTTAATACACTAATATTTTTTGTTGACGTGTCATCCAAATTAGACCAAAATTGGACATGTGGCATTACATGAAACATGCTTCTTTCTTAGCAGAGGGGAATGGAATATCCCTGTGAGAACGTCGTCCTCCATTGAATGCACTAAGAAAACCAAAACCAGAAATTGTTTTGAAAACAATTTCGACAGAGGACGATTTCGGCCTCATTGAGCTTTCAGTCTCCTCTTAGCTGATAGTTCATCTAAGAGGTTAGCAGGGTGTTCGAAATTGGGTTCGAAGGAGGCTCAGCCACAGACAGTGCTGACAGAGAGCGAGGGATCTGCAGTTTCTTCACCTCTGTTAGATCTGACTTTTGCGGATGTGGGTGAGGCACAGTGGGATGGAATGTCAGATAATTTTAATCTGCATAAATACCCTTCTTTTGATTGGGCATCTCTATGAAGGCTAGTTCGTGTCATATATTATTATTATCATGTATCTTGGTTTCAAGTGAAGAATTATAGTTAGTATATTAACTTTTTTAGTGTCTCTGTTACAGGACATCATTGCACCTTGATATTTGATATGGGACAAGTATTGAGATAGTCCCATATTACCCAAGTGTTGGGTAATGTGGGGGTTTATAATACCTTAGGCACCCTCCCCTCAACGGCTAGCTTTTGAGGGTGAGTTCTACCTAAGGTGCTGTAACAGTGGTATCAGAACAGTTTCGATCTTTGGGCGCCGGCGATGCGGAGGGGGCGACCTGGAAAGGAGCGACCAGAGAAAGGGCTACCTGGAAAACCAGAGTGAAAGCCACCTTGAGTAGGCAGCTAGAGTGGGCTGTAACAGTCTCAGGTGGCTACTGTAATGGAATTTTTTGCAGTTGAAGGGTTACTCATAGGATTTGGATAATTGGGTGTATATTAGTTTGTTAATATGTTGTAATCGGTACTTTGGTCAGATGGTTTTTTCTTGCCTGACCAGGGAATTTGACTGCGGTTAGATGTTATGCAAGTCTTGTTGTTCATCCAAGTATATTATTATTGTTGTTGTAATTGAATCTTTATGGTATCTCATGAATATTGTAATATGTTTGTGGTTGTAATATTATTGTTAGTGCACTATTGCTGTCATCTCCTTCTCTTGGACCACGCCTTTCGGTCTCATTGAGCTTTCGGTTCTTTTATGCTGCTGGGTTACCTTATTGTACTGGTGGTGAGTCCTTCGCTGACAGCATTCTATCATATATTCTCTGATATGCTCTGTCAAGACTATATATTGGCGATTTAAGCCATCTTACATTTCATCTGACACTCTATTTATATCTATAGCTAGATCAATTCCTACTCTTTTAGCAGTACGGGGATTTCCTACTGCAGCTCGTAGCTATTGTATGCATTAGAGTGCCGATATATATTAGCTTAGCTGCGCTTAATAGGCCAGTTTGGCTTCCTCTCTGGCGGCCACTTTCCTTATCTTGCCCATGCTACACTCACACTCCAAGCTACGCTTGTTGAGTAAGATGCATAGCGATTTCCTCTTCTATAGACGCACAGGAATATGATGCGAAATCAAGAAGCGTGGTAGGCCTGCCGAAATGATGAAGCCCATAGCACTCATATATTCCATTCCTCCTCTGCTGAGCAAGAAGCATGTTCCATGTAATGCCATGTGTCCAATTTTTGTCCAGCCTGATGCCATGTCAATAAAAATCGTTAGTGTATTTAACGATGTTACTTTTTGAAATAAAATTTGTGTACTTTTGAAACATTAGAACAAAAATAAAAATAAAATGAGGGATAAAATGAAAACGTAAGGAATCAAAACAATACTTTTTGTTTAAAATGACTACAAATATCATTGCATTTATTGCGTCTTTTAAAGAAAAATAATTTTATGGTCAAAGAAACACAAAAACAAATTCTTGTCATCTACCTTGGAAAAAAATAGAACTAGAACAAGAGCAGCGCAGCACAAAAAACCAAGATGTGGACTTCTTGTCGTCTACCTTGGACTAATGAGTTCAGGACAGCCTCACACTGCAAAATGCTCACGAAATCAACTTCTCTTCTATGGATAGAAACAAGAGTGACATAATCTCTCTATTTTGAAGAAGACTTTTCTTTGACAAAAGACAACAACTACCCCCTCCCAACTTTCTGAGGCACCTTAAATACAAATTAAAAAACACTGAAAGACAAACAATCCGAAAATACTACAGGAAAGAAAGCACTAAATTAGAACAACCAAGTTACAAAGAAAGTCCTACACTTTGACTACACAAGCACTTTTCTTGAACCACCATGTGGCATTTGGCTTACATTGATTACTAGCATCCCAAAAGAACTAGACTCGGGCAAGTAAAGTTAGGTGTAGGTGTTGGAGGTAATCGTAGAGTAGACTACACCACCATATTAACCTGCACCTTGACCAAAGCCTTTGGGGGTCCGGTTGCATCGCATTTTAACATAATGGTTGTCACACCTCAGATAAATGCATCAATTGTGTATTTGTCACCAAAGTATGCGTCACAAGGAATTGAACCATTGACCACATACTTAAATAATAAGTTTAGTCTATCCTTGTAACCTTCTGGGTCGCCACTCATATGGTTTCAAGGACGAACTAAACTTATAATTTAAGTATGTGGTCAATGGTTCGATTTCTTAGGATGCCCACTTTGGTGACAAATACACAATTGGTGCATTTGTCTTAGGTGTGAGGACCCTTGTGTTAAAATGCGGTGCAACTAGGCCCCAAAGGACTTTGGCTAAACTGTAGGTTCATATGGTGGTGTAGTTTATTCCACGATTATCTCCAACAGTAGGTGGCCATTAGCTCAAGATGCAAGCTGAAAGTGCATTAGTTAATATGATCATGCCAAGCTCAAAAAATGAGTTCTGCATTTCACAGAAAAAGTCCAGTAGCTCCTTGGGGCGTTGACATTGCACCAATCAACCAATTATAGTAATCCAAGAGATAATATCTTTTATTAGGAGCTCGTCAAAATGTCATGGTTCCAATGTCAATTAATTTGAATAACTCCTTCAGGCTACTAACAACATGTCGTGGGCAACCAAGCATACATATAAGCCCGTTGAATATTATAACAAAATTATCCACCATTTCATACCCAAGGGAGCCACAGTTCAATAGCACACATTGTCTGTAGTGATTTACACCAACAAATGATATCAGAACAATCTCATATTTGTTTGCCACACAAGTTGTATCTATGGTAACAGTGTCATTAATGTGACCATAAGACACCCTCGACCTAGCATTAGCCCAAAACACATTCCTTATGTGCCCATCATCATCAATATCAGTTATGTAAAAGAAATGGATTAGTCAATCTCATTCGGCCACAATAATTATGACTAGCATAGAGATCCCTGTCTTTAAGTTCCAAATACTTTAAATTATCAATATTGATATCCTATCTTTCAACTAATTGATTTGCAGCTTCAGTTTCTTGAATGCCCATAGAAAGACCAATATTTACCTCATGAAGCGTAGAAGCATCGTTGGTGCCATCTCCTATGACAATAACAAATTCAACGTCTATATGCAATGTTTGAAAAGGTAAAAGCTTGTTGTTGGGCCCATGCCATTGAGTTTCCAAAGATCCATTCCCCATCATTTCATATACAAGAAATCTTGATTCGCCCTGAATACAATAACCCGTAAGTTTTATAATTTTTTTAAGTTTTATCTTGCTCAAACCCTGAGAAACAAGTACATGGAAACCATAAAAGAGAGGTCACAAATAATGCGAGCAAATACTTTCAAATCATTTTCTGCAAATACTTCTGGCTTTAACAACGCAAACTCTACCTCTTGATGCCATTTAACCTTTAAACCACTCCCAAATTTTGATATTAAAGCTAAACCACGCAATTCCCTAAGTCTTCCCCTTGATATTGTCGTTTCAATACTACATAATAGTGGTCCACTTTTATGCCAAAATAAATGCCAAAGGCCAATAATAACGGCATGATTGAAATCTTCAACTGTTAGATACTGATCTTCTATAAAATCTTGAAATTTCCATAGAGGTTTAACATTAGAAGCAATTGCTAAAATTGAACCACTTCCAAAGCCAAATCAAGCTTGTACAACTCATTACTTGCGAAAGGAGAACTGAAAGATTGCTTCACATAAGCGGAATCAGCCTGTAGGTTCTCCAAAACCCAATTCTCAATATTTTGTGCCATAAATTCTAGGTCAACAAGTTTCCTTCCATAATCCTTGAGCCCATTAAACACCCTTCTGGAAATAGGAATAAACTTATTAAATCCTGAACTTCTAGAGGTACTAAGAGCTGAAATAACAGGAGACTTCCTGAAACTCCTATCCATTTCTGCCTTGGCCCTCTTAATAGTTTGAATCAAGTTCAGCAAGTAGGTATTTACATCTTCATTATTAACTGGAATTCGAACAACTTCATTCCTCCACTCATCAAAGGAGTTGTAAACCAGAATCATACTTTTCTTTTCTTGATCCAAATCAACTTCTGATGCAGAACAATAATTTATATTCATTAGTGGGCACTGCTGAAACTTGGAAGCAAAAACTCCGGAGCAAGAGCTTTAACGTGATTTTTTAATCTCTGTCTCTGCTTTTTTTGGATCCACAATACTTTCTGGGCAATTAGAAATGTCACCAAAAGGTGTAGTCTCAAGCAAAACTACTTCAGTAAGCCCTTCAAGAGGAATAACACCCATTTCTTTAAAGATAAATGCATCTTCACTGCCTTGGATACGACCACCAGCATCGTGGTTGGATGTAGCATCACATACCTTTCCTTTCTTCCAATTAATTACACTAGTTGTAATAGATTCCTCTTCTTATTTTAATTTACATGTTAAGGTTTCTGTAATGGGTTCACTTACTGCTATGACAATTTCACCTACCTTCGTCATATGTACCCTTCTTTCTCACCATCAATTACAAGTCGATCATTTGTTACACTCTCTAAGTTCAATCTTCCTTCTTTAGTTGTAGCTATCGCTGCTTCTCTTGAGAATTCTTCAACTAATAACTTCTTCATGGGGGCTCTATATGATCGTTTTGAATATCTCCCACCCCATTTGAATGAGAAGGGATCTTCATGCACAACACCACTGCTATAAGAAATGGAATTAGAGGATAAATCTGGATACCTTCTCTGTCCCTGACCCTCTCGAGCTCGGCGATCTTCGATGACGTCTAGCAGGCGATTAAGTCTCTCCAAGGTCGCTGCGACCTGAGTGATTTGCCGTTGTAGGTTGAATGGTTCATTGCTGGCATTGTTTGCCATTGCGTAAGGACTGTCGATTCTCGTCACCAGCATGGATTCGACTATCTGTGATACCAATTGATGTAAACCGAAACTCAACAAAAACAAACAAGAAATAGTGACAATAATAGGAACGGGAAGAGCGTGAACCTTTACTGGAAACAAAGAAATAGCAGTAATACACAGAAATACAGGGAACCCAGATGCAGCAACAACAAGAAACAAATAGGAACACTGAAGCATTACAATAAGCAGCAGTAATATGAACAACAGACGAAAGAAAACCTCTACTGGAAAAAAATAGAAATAGAACAATAGCAGCAAAGCATAAAAGACCAATACGTGGACATCTCATCGTCTACCTTGGACTGATGAGTTCAGGACAACCTCACGCTGCACAACCTCACGCTGCACAATGCTCCTGGAATCAACCTCTTGTTGATGGACGGAAACAAGAGTGACAAAATCTCTCTGTTTTGAAGAAGACTCTTCTTTGACAAAAGACAACAACTACCCCCTCCCAACCTTCTGGGGCTCCTTAAATATAACAAAAAAACAAAGACAAATAATCCAAAAATACTAAAGGAAAGAAAGCAACTAAATTAAAATAACTAAGTTACAAAGAAAATCTTACACTTTGACTACACA
>JASKGM010089305.1:0-13604 GCA_034509205.1 Ceratonia siliqua
TACCCCAAACAGAATTGAACCTGGAATTGAACTAATAATATAAATTCCTGATTTGGATCTAAAAGACATATCAGACCCAAATCATCCCCTCTCCAAAACGTAATCAGGTTGAAATCAAATCCAAAATTAAACTTGCTATCAAAACCAACCATCACAAAGTCCAAACTCATCCCACAAACGAATCCTAGCAAATTGATTTTAATCCACCAATATGACACCGGCAGTACAAGTATTTATCGCCAAATTACATCTTTTCAGGAACATAATTAGAAAAGAAGACTTTCCTTATAAAAAAAAAACACACCTTCCTCTGAATTTCGCCTCGTGCTATCTATGCCTGGGATCCAGTTGACCCACTAAGCCATCTTTAGTGATACTGGCTGCTCCCATCAGTAAGGTTCCCCCGTGACTTCTTCAGTTGGTCCTCTCGGATCCCTTTCTATTTCAGAAGCTTTCCGCTTGGCTCCCGGTTGGTTCTCCCGTTTTCTGTTTTTCTCTGTCGCCTCCGGTTTTGCTTCTAGGAATTCCCCAAATTCCCTTTCTCTCTCGGTGATTCTCCCCGATGGTTTCGAAGGAGACCCCTCTTTTGAAACGCTAAATTTCCATCTTTTAAATTCCCGATTCCCTTCTAATTTGCCCATTTTCTCGGTTTCAATTTTTCCTTTTTAGGAAGATTGGTTTCGGTTTCACCCCATTGTTTGCTATCTGTCTCCGTGATTCTCTGATTTGCAGATTTCCTCCTCAATCTCAAGATTTTTGCCTCCTATTGTCAAGACTAAACCGCCCATTCTCCAAAAATTCCCGTGATTTATAGCCATCAGAATAAAGTCCTGCTATCCCAGTGCAAATCCCGTGAATCAGAGTAGCAAACCAACCGAGCAGAGGTGATGGCGTGAAGACACAGCAGAGGAGATGCGAAGGAATGGGTGTTGTGCTGGCGCTGCGTGATGTGCGTAGGAGATAAAGTGAGATTACACGGAGAGGAGGAGATAAGAATTGGTGAAGAGGCGTCATTTTGGGGATTTTAAGCTTAAGGGGAATCAGACCGGGTCAGTGGGTTGGGTTACCCAGTTTGGCATGGTGGGCTGAGTGCTGTGTTATTGGACTGGCCCAATTGTTGTGGGCTGAATCAAAAATCTGTTATTTTTCCAAAAATGGCCTTTTTGGCCCTCTTTTTTTCTTCTGTTTTTCTTTTTTTTTCTTTATTTGTCATTCATTTTTTTTCTTTCTATCTCCTTTTTTTTTTCTTGTTTTAATTAATTAATAATTTTTTTAATTTTATCTTCTTTTCTTATCTATATATATTTTTAATTTTCTTTTTATTTTCCTAATTTCAAATTAAAAAAAAAATTTTTACTGATGGACAAAATCCAGTGTTTACAACAGGGCATTGTCCATAACTTCCTGTGCATATTCACCAACATACTTTCATGTATTACCAATATAGGGCGCTCATTTAGTGTTGGGGATGCAATGGTTGGAGTTATTGGGGCCGGTGGTCATGTATTATAAAAACTTAACAATGGTATTTTAACTAGGAAGGTTGGAAGGTTAAGATGTTGAACTCTAAGGGTATTCTCTATTAGCACCCGTGCTTATTCACTATAATCAACTTAGAAGAATGTGTGCCATAGACGCAATAGTATGTTGCTATTAATTAACTGCAATTAAGAGTGGGAATGAGGAACTCCTAATGGCAGTATCCAAGCTAAATCCTAAGGTGCCTCAAGTGATCAATTATAATCACATTGTCTTCAAAAAGCCTAAAGCACTACCTTCTCACTAGGACAGAGGTCATCATATTCATATCATGCCTAGTTTTAAGCCAGTTAGTGTTCATTCCTATCGATATCCCCATTTTCAAAATAGAGAAATTGAAAAGTTAGTCATGAGATGCTAACCTCTGGGTTATTCGACCAAGTAAGAGTCTATACTCTTCACTAGTGCTCCTTGTTAAGAAGAAGAATGGTACATGGTGGTTTTGTGTTGATTACAGAGTACTTAACTGAATCACATTCCTTAATAAGTTTCCTATGCAAACTATCGATGAATTATTTGATGAACCATTCGGGGCAACCATTTTCTCCAAGATTGATTTATGGGCTGGGTATTACTAGATACGCATGGCCTTAAAAGACATCCATAAGACCACTTTTCGCACACATGAAGGGCATTACGAATTTGTATTGATGCCATTCGGATTAATGAATGCCCCCTTAATATTTCAATCCATTATGAACTATATGCTTAAACAATTCTTTAGGAAATATTTTATTGCCTTTTTTTATGACATATTATTGTACAGTATGACTTTGCAAGAGTATACTGAACACTTGTACGTGGTGTTGGAGTGTCTAAAGAATACTTAATGGTTTGCTAAGTTCAGCAAATGTTCATTTGCAAGGGATTGAATCTAGTACTTGGGTCATATGGTGTCATCAGTTAGTGTTGAACTAGAGTCTTCAAAAGTTTAATTTATTTTGTAGTGGCATACACCTGTTAATGTGAAACAACTTTAAAGCTTCTTGGGACTTACTGATTACTACCATCATTTTGTAAAGAATTACATTACTATAGCAGCCCCATTAACTTCATTACTTCAAAAGCAAGCCTTCCAATGGTCTGCAGTAGATGAGTCAGCCTTTTAACAATTGAAATTTGCTTTGACACATACTCTGGTCTTAGCCTTGCTAAATTTTGAGCAAGCATTTATTATACAATTTGGTGCATTTGGTATTGAGATTGGTGTTGTTTTTATTTAGACCAAGCACCCCATTGCCTATTACAGTCAGAAACTCAGTGCTAGGATGCAGCAATGATCCACTTATGTCAGGGAGCTCTGTGCCATCATAGAGGTAGTGGTAAAATGGGGATAGTACTTATTAGGTAGAAAGTTTGCTATCAAGATAGATCATACAAGTATCATGAAACTAATGACAGACTATACAAACCCTTGAGCAACAGTGATTCTTAATCAAACTACTTGGTTTAAACTTTGAAATCCAATATAATCCAGGTTCAAGTAACCAAGTAGCATAAGCTCTTTCTCGGCAACATGACGAGGTTGCTCAGAATGGGACCTTTTCCACATTGTTCAACTTCACTTACTCCACTTGTTATTTACATGATAGTTTGAAAACTAAAACTTAGCAAATACCAGATTTACTCAAATTGCAGCATGACATAAACCAAGACCATATTGTGTATTCTTCTTATCTCCTTCATAATAATTTGATTTTACACTGTATTTTTGTAATTTTAGACACCATATTCAAGTTTTATATTGATAAGTGTGCAAAAGTGCACTTTACACGCCTTATTATTAAGCTACAAATGCTATAAAATGAAGGAAATCATAGATCTTAATGTGTTTTCTTACACTTCACTTCCATTTTCTATTATTAAATTTTAAGCATGTTTTATGCTTCAATTTCAGGGCCCCAAGAAAATAAATACAAGGAAGTTAGAAGCTCTAGCCCCATAGAGCCCAAAATATCAAAATTTCTCAAGTCAGAGAAGATTGTGCCGCAACTCCTACCAGGAAATGCCATGGCACGCATCTTACAAAAATTCAAACACTGCGGCTCTCTACCACCAGTGACGTGGTGCTTCGCCTGCTTCTACAAATTCAATTCTAGGGCCCTGAACCGTAATGCTAGGAAACCAAAGTCGCATACCCCTTGCGCGAATCTATCATTAAAAAGACACATTTTCACTTTAGAAACAGACTTTTTAGGAGAGGAAAATAGGGTTTTCTTGCTCTGGAGATTAGGGAAGTCGAAGGAGAGTTGATTTTCACTAGAAAGGGTTGAAGATCTCTACACCCAATCTTTGAAAATGAAAATGATCATCCATAGAGTGTTGGGTTTGTCAACAAACATAGTTGGCTAGGGAAACCTTTGGGTAATGTTTAAATTCATCTTTTGAGTGTTATTGCTTACAAATATTTTGTTGAATCCTCTATTTGGTTGATTTGGATTACCTTGAGACATTGAATGATATTTTTCTATAATGTTGAGTTATAGGATTATGGAATTTAGTGGTGACTCAATAGATAAGTTTTCCATGTTATAAACATAATCTTTTCTACATTATTGTTACTTCTCTAATATAGTGTCATCGATTGATTTGGTTTTCAGAAATGAAATCCATGGTTTGAAAAAAGGAGGATTTAACCCTGGACTTGATTTTGAGAGAATTAGGGTTTTTCATTGTTATATCTTTCAGTTAGGGATTTGGTGCTATAATTCCTAATAGAGTAATGATTAAGTTGAAACATTATCCAAAGTGTTGAATCTAATCAATGGAAGCCCAAAGCTTTGCTCTTTTTTTAACTGTATTTCACTTCCATTTAGTTGCACATTTAATATAATCTTGTTACTGTCTTGTTCCCTTATTAATTACTCATTGTTATTTCCTTCTAAGTGATATTCTTGTATTGTTTCCTTGGTCTTCCAACAAATCAACACCACATTCTATACTGTGATAATTGCATAGAATTTTTTGGTGTAATCAAATTTTGGCGTCGTTGCCGAGGAGCACGGCATAAGAAGTAATACAAGGCGTAGTTCATTCAGCAACCCAAAAAGGTAGAAACTTCATTCCTTCTTTTTGATTGTTGGATAGTTGTGTTTTTTTTTTTGTTTTTTTTATTTTTATTCTTTATTCTTTATTCTTTTCCTTCCTTGCATGCGTAGATATAGGGATGTAGATTTGCCCCTAGGTCAGAAGTAGAGGTAAAGTCAAGTTCCTTTAACCCCCTATTTGACACGTCATCTAATTCCAAAGAAATAGATGAGTGTGTAGATCAACCCCGTAGATCCCTTTAGGAATACCTCCATCTTAAATGCACAGCGACACCATCATGTGTCATGTTCCTAGTAAACTCTCCCTAGGTTGGTTATAAACCATAAATGATGCAATTACTTCCTACTTTTCATGGGTTAGAGACTAAGAACCCCTACTTGCACATTAAGGAAGTTGAGCATGCAATTATAACCTTTCATAGTTAGAATGCCACAACTAAGGTAGTAAAACTTAGGTTCTTCCCTTTCTCTCTGAAAGACAAGGCAAAGAGTTGGTTATACTCTTTGATACCACGTTTAATAGGAACTTAGACTAAAATGATTAAAGCATTCTTCAATAAATACCTTCCCTTGCATAAGACTAGTGCGTTGAAAAGACAAATCTCCTTCTTTTCATAAAAAGATAATGAGACATTATATCAAACTTAGGAAATATTTAAGTAGCTATTTAGCATGTGTTCCCACCATGCGTATGAGAATTGGTGGTTGGTTAGCTATTATATGATGAGCTTACACCTAGAGAACTCAAATTCATAGAGATGATGTATGATGGTGAATTTTTACAAAAGGATCCAGATATATCCATAGAATGCCTAAATGAGCTTATTGAAAAATCTCATACTTAGAGCAAACCTAGTGCTACTGATAGCATGAATAGGTCAAGGTCGGTAGCAAACCCTACTAATGGTGGTATTTCCCATCTTAGGGAAGAGGACAATCTAAAACTAAAGTAGAAATTCTTACCACAGAGTTAAAAGCATGGAAAACTAAGGACCCAGAAAACACACATGACTGCTCGGGTAAAGTCCTATATTTTGTCTGTGGGGGGTAGATCATCTAAGACTCAACTCAACCAAATGGAAACTTCTTTAGGACCCAACTCAATCGAATGGAAACTCCTTTAAGACCCAACTCAACTAAAAGGCAAAGCCACTCCATGACTCACTCAACTGAAGGGCATAGAATGGTATCTCCCTACCGTGGCCCAACTCAACCGGCAAGGGAAATAGTCTTAGGTGCATCTAGTGGTTCAACCCTAAGTACAGCTGTGGATCCCTTTAAAAGAAAGTGATCTCATTGAGTAAACTAGTACTTTTCTAAGTAGGTACGATTGGTAATATTCTCATCAAATAATTACAACACATACATTTTTTTCTGAAGAAATATGGAATTCATGGTTGTTAGTCATAAACCGAAATCCCAAACATAAAAAAGAATATCATACATTGGTGCTTTGTAAAAAATACAATCCTTTCTTTAACATCATAATAATCCACTACATTTCATAAAATGAGGTATCCATGAAGAATTTCATGGAGAACAAGTTATAAAACTTCTTAAATTTCATAAATCATCAAAACACATCAATCTTTCAAGTAAATATATGGAAATTGATTAGAATCTCTTTTTCAGGAAAACCAAACATAATAATGGATCAAAGCCTGATTATTCCGTGCATGAACCTTGCTATGCAACTAACTCAAATATCTTAGTTTGATACTTCTAAACAAGATCAAGACCTATCATAGACTATCCTCCTTTATTACCTACTCTATATCGTTTTCTTACTCATATTGTGAGAACAATAATTAAATGGTGTATAGTTCAACCTCTTCCCTTATACCAAATTTGAACTACACTCACTATCCCCTATATGCGCAATAGTCGGGTTACCCATGGTTAGTGTCATTTTCACATAAGTGAAGTTATTACTATACTTAGAATGCTAGTTCTTTTCTACGGCTAGTTCCATTTCATTTTCCCCCTCTTGTACTAGTATAATTATTCAAACCCTTTCAAACATTCGGTTATTATAACCAACTCCCTAAGTATCAATACGTTCTTTAATAATAATATACCCTTGTTACCACCCATAACTTGCTTATCCTTCTTTCTACCTTGTAAGTATAATTTACTTCCCATAAGTCAAAACTTACACTCTTAGAGTTATGACACATTAGAGTGAGATTTACCCACCTGAAAACCTTTTGGAGTCTCGTATCAGCCTTGAACGCCATCACACTAGCTCGTATCACTTCAAGTTCCAAAAACATTAGAAACCCTTAGGATACAATTTCCCTTGCTGAAAATTAGACAAATTTAGAAATGGGCTTAGACCAAGAGAATTTCTAATGCTTGTGACTTCCCTAGTCATCGGGCAACTCACTAGGACAAAGGGAGATGGAAACTACGATTAGGGAAAATGGAATAAAAGTATTAGTACGAGTATTAAGATATAAATTGCATAATCTAGAATAGTTACATATGAAGCCTAAGAGGATAAGTATTGAATACATATATGTATTGAAGAACCTATAAGTTTGAAAATCTTAAGTATAAGCAAAAAAATTTCGAAGGTGTCAAAGTTGGCAAATAACCATGTCAGTTAGCAACTATACATAATCCATAAGATGATATAATTCTAGGTATGATAGTAGGTATCATGGGAAAGTAGATAGTGTAAATAAAGTGTGCGGGCTAAGTTAAAAGAACCTATGGATAATAGGTATGAGTATAGAAACATGTTGAAACGATAAATGATTGGATAAAGACTAGTACATAATGAGATTATTTATGAGTATAAGAAGATAGATACAAGTATAAAATGAGTATAAGTAAAAAATGGGAATTGAATGAGAGTTGAGGTATTAGAGGCATGAGGAGTTTCATGCATAGCATTCTCTTGCATAAAAAATATGTTTTATTGCTATTTTGCTTGAAGGAAATACTTATTGCTCTCTTAATTTCTTATTACTAAAAATGTCTCTGAACTTAAAGTTTGGAAGTGCTAATTGATATGGGAATGTTTTATAGTCTTTATCTGCACACTAAGGCATACTGTGAACTCATCTAATAAGATGTGAATTTGATATTATTATGAAAAACATTGAAACTTGTGACAAGTAATTGGTTTTATTTTTATGTGTATGCTGTTTGGTTACGGTAAAGTTCCAATATGGATAAATTTTTATGTTGGAAATATTTGGTTTAAGAATTCATGATTGTACAGGGTAAGCAAGTATGACCATGGGTCGAGTCCCACAACAATGCTTTGCAAAGACTTTACGATCAAGTCCTGCAGCACCTTGAAGACTTTTGGTTTGAGTCCCAAAGCATAGTAAAGACCTTGGGTTTGAGTCCCAGGGCAAAGATACCATAAAGACGTTAGGCTTGTGTCATAAGGTATTGGTACAGAAAACCCTGGGTTCAAGTCTCATGGCACAGTTGTAAACTTCTTAACCAATAAGACCATGGGTTCGAGTCCCATGGCATGAAAAGGATATGTGTGGTGACTTGTAAGACCCTAGGTTCGAATCCCACGGTAGGGCAAGGGTATTTCAAGCATGGTAGAGACCATGGGTTCAAGTTCCAATGACATAGACAAAATTACTTTATGATGGAATGATTGAGTAATGGTTATTCGTGAGAATAGAAAGTTTAATGAGCATTTATGAGTAACTGTCTTCAAAGGTAATATGTTGAAACTACTAACATTGTAAAGAGACATTTCATGCATATCATAATATGTAGATGTGGTTATCAAGAGGAGGGCATTTGATGTGAGGACCATGCATACATGCATTACATAGTTATATCATGATTTTAGTTTGATTTCTCGCTGAGCTAGTTGAAGCTCACCCCGTTTGGGGAATCTATTCTTTTTGTAGTATTGTAGAAGCATATAGATTCCAACAAGTTTGACTCCAAGTGCTGCAGAAAGGTAGGGATTTGGGACTTGAGAGAGAATTAGATTGTGAATAGTTGTGAAGTTTGTAAAATGATGGTTGTAAACATTTATCTTTTTGTATGTATTAATTTTCATGTTATGACAAGAAAATGGATTATGAATATGTCTCTTTATTTATGAGCATGCATGTTTTTAAGTTGGAAGTTATTAGGTTTAGGCTTTCTTGATTGAAGGTTGTCATATCCTCAATCCTTGCACCGGTCACAGTCTTGGGGCTGGGTTGTGAAAAATCCTCCTTAATACCCCAAAAGAAAAGCGTGGAATTAAGAAAAGAAAAGGTAGAAATGGAGAATTTAGGCTTAGATCATGATTTTAAACTAAAATTTGCATCAACTTACCTTAATAGAGAAACTGGATTTTCCCTAACAAAACTACCACTTTGAGCTTCCGAAACCACCATCCAATTATGTTTTATCTCAGGGCTTCCCATGCCCCTTGTATATATTTTTTTGACCCTGCGATATCCGGTTGACCGGAGGTCAAGAAAATGCTCCACTGCAGAAGCTGTTTCTGCAGTGACTTCCACAGCCTTCTAGCAACTTTTTTTCACTACTAATACAGGATTTCGGGAGTTAAATTGTAGAATTAAAATTAATAATATTGTACAACTAAATTCTTTTCACTTTTAAATACTAAAAACAGGGTAGGGTATGACATGTATCTCCCCAATTAATCACGTGTCTTACAACGACATATTATTTATTTCAACCAAAATTTGTTCTATAAGGAGTAGGCTTTTGCTATTTTCAATAGACAAATCCGAAAGCTTCAATTTAAGATAATCCCATCAGTAAATGTGATCCGGCGGTACCATTGTTATCAAAAGACCAAATGGGAGTTTGAATAGCTTATAACACAATTTTATCCTCAAATATTCGATAACCATGATTAATCCTCCGCTTTCTCCATCTTTCTTGAAAATTCAAGACAAATTTCTTATAAGGGAGAAGATTGTAATATTCTTATATATTTTCATTGAAATGATAAAAAAAAAAAAACTTCTTTCCTTTACTTCCATTTTCTAGAAACCTACTTAGGTTGTGTTTAGTTTGCGGAAACATTTCCTGTTTTCATTTCTTGGAAATGATTTTCATTTTCAAAATTTTAAAATTTAAAAAATATGTTTGGTTTGTATTTCCATTTCTTGTTTTCATGAAAACTATGAAAACATGTTTGATTTATAATGCTAAATCTTGTTTTTAGAAAATGAAAACTAGAAAACATGTTTGTTTTATAATATTAAATCATGTTTTCAATTGTGTTATTGTTTAATGAAAACAACCAACTTGTTTAATAAATAAAAAAATTCAAACACAATGTTCAAGTAAACAAAATGATATATTTTTTATACACAATGTTCAAATAAACAAAATAATTGTATTACAACTAAAATAAGTCCACAATTTTCATTAAATAATGGTCAATTGTTAATACAACATGCTTAACTACAAAATAAACTAAAATAAATTTCAAATTTACAATAAAATAAAAAAATTACAATAAGGCTATATTTTGGATAATTTAATTTTAATTATAAATTTGATCTAAATACTAAGATAATAAAAAAATAATAAATACAAGTTTTCTTCTTTTATTTCCTTTTAAAAACAAAATTGTTATAAGTTAATTTGCCCACATCATTTGCACTTATTTTTCTTCTTCAGAGAAGGTGTTTATAGGATAAAAAGACAATCAGTTATTGTAACCACTAATTTTTTTACTATTTTTCTTCTTGTCACTAATTTTTTTACAATTTATCAAATTTCCACCGCTTTTTTAAAATCCTTATTTTCAGTTTTCAAAATTTTTAGCAGAAAACACTTAAAACAACTTTTTATTGTTTTCAAATTTTAAGGAAATTTAGGAAATGTTTTCTTAAAAACATTTTTTAAATTTCTAATCAAACACATTTTCACTCTTATTTTATGTTTTCAATGAAAATGAGTCAATGTTATAGTTATATAAATTTAATTTTTGTTCTCAGTGTACTTTTTAGGATGTAAATGCACAGGAGAGCAGGGTGAACAGACTAGTATCACGAGACGGAGTTTTACAAAGGTTCATTTCGAAACTAAGAGAAAAAGTGTGGGTTCGGCTGTAACTGCTAGGAATTGGAAGTCTGAGGTAAAGTTTATCAATCATGCCATCATTAATAACTTTTTGGTGGGAATTTTGTGACTCTTCAACTGGGTGAAAGTTTGAAGCTCAAATTCGATCTTTAAAGGTAAGTTATCCTCTTCGAAACCTTAAATTAGTGTTTACAAGTTGTTGTGTTCATTATCCTTTGTTTCTTACAACCCTGGTTCAAGGGTTTAGTAGAGAAGGTGGTTCCTAGCTTCCTTGCTATAATATAGCCTATTTGTAACGGCTCTAAATAGGTGTTTCTTACTCATTCCTTTCAGTACATAACGTTCGTAGCATGTTTTTGTTATTTGGGCTAGTACCATGAGGGTTGCTTGTCACTAGTAGTGAGTGGATTTCCTATGTGATTGTAGCTAGGAACCCATTAAAATTTATTTATGATTCGCATTCTCATTAGCATAAATTTTGGAACATAAAAAGTATCATTTTGCTTCTTGATAACTTCTTAAGTTGTTATGCCAAAGAAATGACATTATGAAAAGTATGCAAGTTGTATCCTAGCTAAATATAGTATTGAGTTACGAAAAGAACTTCTTTTGTATATGAATTATAATATGTTTATCAATACCCCTGATATATGACTATTACATTGACTCAATTTGGTTAAGAACCCATTTAAGATCAGTTATGTAATTATTGGTGTTTGTCCCTTGAATTATTCCAAGTTAGTATTATATTGATGTTGACAATTCTATCCAATCCCTTGTTATCTATTACTATTGTATCCCTTCTTATTTTATTATTACGTATCTCTGCTTTCCTGATGTAAATACCTTAGGAAGTCTCTGTATTGTTTTCAAGTCGGAATGAAGAGTAACAAAATGGTTCTCTCATTATTTCTCTTGGTTATCAGATCACTGTGCCGCCACTCGCATGAAGCCTCCAAAGAGCGTCTAAGCTCGCCTGAATCAGACCTCCAGAAAGCACCCAGCACCCCTGCTCGTCGCAGGTTTCTGGCCATTGTCAGAGTGAACCTGAGTCCACCGTCTTCTGCTGCAACGAACCTTAAATTCCTGCATCCTCCTGGTTTATTGCTTGTCTACTGTTGACTTAGTACGCGTTAGTGATAAAGCTGGTCTTCACCGTAAGCTTCCATCCCTGTATGTTCAAATTTGTTTCTTTTTTATCTGCTGCTCTGTATTTTGGAAACACCGTGACAAACACTAAATCCGGAAAGAACAAACATGAAATTCCTGCAAAAATGTGATTTTGACTGAAACACCATTTACATCCAATGTGATTTTAACTGAAGCCAACTATTATCTATGGTCTCAAATTATGGAGATGTTGATTGCTGGAAGAGAAAAATTAGATTATCTTATAGGCACAACACCCATTACAAAAAAATACTGATGAATCCTATGTAAAGTGGTATGCTGAAAATCATAAGGTAAAAGACTGGTTGCTTGATCTCTATGTCACCTAACATTATGAAAAGATACATTAGATTGGGTACTGCAAGAGATATTTGGAAGGCCCTTGCAACAATATTCTATGATGGGTCAGATGAAACCCAACTATTTACCTTGAATCAGTGGGCATTTGCTACTAAACAGGCATCATGATAAAGTTGTAATGAAGGACCCTGATGATGTTGTTGTCTATAAGAAATCCTTTGAATGGCTATAAGAAATCCTTTGAATGGCTGCATGTGCATATTTTTTTGAATAGATTAGATGCTGGGTATGAGCAAATTTGAGGTGAAATTCTTAGGAAGGATCTAGTTCTCAACCTTGAGGAAACTTAATCATATGTTCACCGTGACTCTGCTCGTAAATCAACTATGGGTATTGAAGCTGGTCATTCGGAATCTTCAGCTATAATAGTTCAACGAGACAAGGCCAAGTCTGAACAAACTTCTAGTTCACAGAACCGTTGTAATGAAGGTGGTGGGAGTGCAAAATCTAAACGAATTTGTGCTCCTTGTGGTGGAATTGGACATACCAAAGACAAGTGTTATGAACCAATTAAGTATCCTGACTGGTGGGATCCAACCAAGGCACCCATTAACCGAAACTCAATGCCTAAATCACAAGCATTTGTAGCTGTAATTGAGCCTTCCAACTCCACCACTGCAGCAACCTCATCCTCCATTGCTACTTCAAGTAACTCTAGTAAGATTCTTCATACTCATGCAACTAATAGTAATAATGAATGGATAATTGATTCTGGTACTGATCATATGACCTTTGACAGTGAATGTGTTAGAAAAAATGAATGAGACACCCAAGAAGGGGGGGTTGAATTGGGTGTTGAAAACTAATGCTTTTTACTTGAAAAATAGCTAGAAAATTTCTGAAGTGAATAAACAGAAACTTAGGCCTTTAAACAAGATGTAAATCAGAGTCTAACACAAATTTTTGAATGCCTAAAAGTGATAGTATTTCAACCTTAGATAAAGATTTGTTTCAATAAAGAGTTTACACACAACAGAATGTAAACGATAAGTCAGATCAGTAAACGATCAGGCAGAGAACAAAACTCAGAAAATAAGAGTTTAAGGATGAGAAAAATAACACCACAATATATAGTGGTTTGGATCTATAAAACAGATCCTACATCCACTCCCCAAGCACAAAGTAAGGGTATTTCACTATAATGGGCAATCACCAAGAACATACAAGGTTCAAGCTATAAAAGCCTTTTACAACCTTCCCCGGTTAACCTTTCAACAAACAAGGCATAAGCCACTAAGGCCTTTTACTACCAGTCCCAGGTAAACCTTACACACTAAGTTTTTCCCTCAAGAACTTAGTCAAACTTTCCCTTGGTGAAATGCACTCAACCAGATTTTACAGAATAAAACTCTCTTACAGATAGAGTAGATATGCCAGAGTAAGCTCAAAGAATGAATAGAAGCAAGTGAACTCTTTTCCTTTTCGTATCAGTAGTATTGTGCAGTGAGCTCT
>JASKGM010089326.1:0-13599 GCA_034509205.1 Ceratonia siliqua
AAACGACAACACTCCACTAAGGCTTCCTGCGGTCATATCTCCCTATGAAGGTCAAAGCCACGTGGTCATTGTGGGCTACATCATCCTCACCAGGTTGAAGAGAATTCGCCCTCGAATTCGCATCTTCACTAGGATAAGTGCCATGAATGAATACATATAGCTTTGTCCTAGGGCATGGATACATATAGTACCAACAACAGCAGCAAAGCCAAGTAAAAGTATCTCGGCAAGATGAGCATATTCAGAAGTAAGTCCAAATGGTGTGGTATTCTCATGATGAACACTGTGTACATGCTTGTACAACCATTTTGTACGCAACACCATGTATCTTTCAAATGAAACAAGATCTCCATCCAAGTAACACCTCAACAAACTACCCCTAGAAAGTGCTCTTCTAATGCTATGAGTTATGCAAAGAAAATGCCATTTCCTCATTTACGAACCTTGAAAGGTACAAACATAAAACCACTTGGAATGAGTAATATTTGATCTCTTAAATCCTGTAGAACATGTTGCTCGGGTGACGGTGAACTAACTCCCAGTGTTTTTCCTTTTGATGCCACAACTTTGCCAAGGGTTGTACAAATGTGAAAGTTGTATGCAATTGTCATGGATGGATACAAAGACTGAAAATCAGATACAACAACATGTTTTGAATAAAATCTTGACTCTGATTCTAGTACATCATAATTCATAAACAAAATTACAATGACCGTAAGCTTAGGGGCAGATATTGTGAAGCAACAAGGATCTTCACCATGTGTTAACTGACATCTCTCAAGATGCAAGGTAGATAGTGAAACAAAATCAAAGTGGGAGTTAATGGGAATCCTTATACCTTTTAATGTGAGGCTTCTCAAAGCATGCCAACTAAACAGACGAGTCCAAAATAGCCAATCCATATAAACATGATGGACATCTAGATCTTGGATGCCATCGTCCCACAAAATTAAGTAGTTAGTGACTATTTTCATTAGCAAATCATCTTGGCAGCAATTCATTTTGGATTGACGAAGATTTTTTGTGGTCTCTCCATTTTCTACTTAAAACACTAATTTGGGCTGCAATTCTAGTGTCAAGAAAAGAAAAGAGGTGAAACAGCACTTCTCTTGGTAATTTGCTAAGCCTGTCTAGCAAAATCCTTAAGAGAGCAATAATAGAATCCTTAAGACTAGTGGCTTGAGTTGCAAAACTTCCTTGGTGGGATATCATGATGTCCTGTCCATTAAGTGGGTGGGCAACCATTGAAACTCCCTCATTGGGTCTATATAACTTTATGTAATTTATTTCAATATCCTGGTTAGCAGTGAGACCATTGGCTGGGGTAACTATGTACTCTTCTAAAGGGGTAGTTCCACTCCCATGGCTCAGACCTTCATCCAATAAAGCCAACTCACCTGAAACATCTTCAGTGCAACAATCAACCCTCACCAAAGGTTCCTCATCATACGGGTGTCCATTACTAAAAGTAGTGAGACGATCCATAGGAGCAAGTGACAGAGATTCATAGTCCTCCTTCTTTTGCCTGAATTTAAAAGTAACATTTCTAATACCAAAAGAGCTAGTATGCTTGGGAATTTCTAGCAAGACACTAATAAAGTAAGGCACCTTCTCTTTTTGCTCCTGGAAGTCCAATAGCTCTAAATCCTCAATTGGACAGACGCGGTCTCTGAACACATTGCGAAAAAATTTCACTGTACCTGGACTACTTTCAAACAAACCACTTGAGTTATTGTTTTCATTGGCTAAACTCTTAGCAACAACCGACCCATTGATACTTCCTTGTGTGAAAGGTTTTAAACATTGATCATTATCCCTGCGAAGCTTAATATCCTCAGACAAGGAGTCGGACGAACTATACTTTGACTCACCAAATAGGCAGAGAAGGTCAAATTCTGAGCCTCCCTTTTTTCCTTCCTCAGGGTACTCATCGTAAACCTCTTCTCATTCCTGAGGATAAATATCATAACTGGGTTCAAATTCTGAGCCTCCCTCTTCTCCTTCCTTAGGGTACTCATCATAAACCTCTTCTCCTTCCGTAGGATAAATATCATAACTAAGTTCGAATTCGAAGCCTCCCTCTTCCCCTTCCTCAGGATACTCATCATAAACCTCATATTCTTCACCTTCAACAGTATCGAAGACTACAAAATGAGGGCTCAGCTGCTGACGATGGTCGTTGCTCATACCAAGAGCGGTCAGTCATTCCGTAATAGCGTTGAGCTTGTCTTCCCTCTGACGGACATACTCTTCCATCTGCTGTAATTAGGTCTTCCGTTGAACCGCCTCATCGCGTTCAAATCCCTCAACCATTGCAGCGTGTCTTCCTCCTTTAGCTCCCCGGTATGCCATAACAGATCACTACCTAAAGCTCTGATACCAAGCTGATGTAACGTATGCAGGGGAGGCACAAGAACAAATGACACAATGTAAAAAGACTAAGGAATGAAGCAGAATCTGCGTACAGAACCACAAACCAACCACAGTCAAAGACTTAACAAGTCCAAGAACAGTTGCTGGAGAAGCTCTCCTGCGCATTCAATAACTTTATGGTATTAAACATAAAGAAGGTCTCGAAACAGATAACCCAGAGGTATAAAACTAGCCCTAACAACCAACAAAAATACAGCAAAATGACAATAGAATTACAGCTAAAACTACAGCCAAAACGACACATAAAACTAAGGAAATAAAGAAGTACACCAGCAGCAAATGATACAGCAATTACAACAGAAAAATAGTGGCAAAACGACAACACTCCACTAGGACTTCCTGCAGTCATATCTCCCTATGAAGGTCAAAGCCACGTGGTCATTGTAGGCTGCATCAGTGTCATTGATGACACTATATATTAAATGTATTGTAAAATTTCTCTTTTATTATTTATCTACACTTAATATTTTAATATATAATTTTTGTATTAAACAAAGTCTTCACTTTAAGCTTGTTAATTCTAGTAGATATATAAAATTGTGGCTTAATTTTACATGACATGGTCATTATATGATAATTTGTCACACATAACATTAAAAGAAAAACTAAATTACTATTTTGATTTTCGTAAAAATTTCAATTTCTCAATTCCCTCATCTATTTCATCTCAATTGGTCCTAAATTTTGACTTATATTATATACCAATAATATGTTTTTTACCATGGGGGATATGATCAAGTCAAAATCCCCCAAATAAGTTTCTTGTCTTCAACCAAGCACCCATTGTTATAATGTGAAGTTTGAGGAGCTTCATCATGGACCCAGAAATGGATGGAAACAGGCACACGATGGGAATTTCCTTGAAGAGTGCTATTGCAATACAATAGTATAAATGAGAAATGATATCTTCTATTTTTACACCACTTTCCCTTATACCTCTCCCCACCTCTATCTTTATTATTAATATATTATACAATAATAATAAATGATAAATGATAGAAATAATAAATATAAGATGAGATATGAAAATGATGTAAAAAAAGTGAGTGAGAATAACATTACTTCAATACAATAACTCTATTAATGACATTCATGATTAACCAAAAAACCCAGTATAAGATTCTGCGATTATGGATCTTACAAGATACTTGTTTAGTTAAATATCAAATGCTTTTATGTGTTCATTCATTGTTTCGCTAAAACTTTTATTCTTTTCCAAAATGGGGTAACAAGATGTGACTATTTTGAGAAGTATGATGAAGAACTTTGTAGCAAAGATAAATGTGGTATTCATTTTTACACACAAGGTAAGCTAGAATAACTCGGTGTGCGCGCGCACACACACCACACACACAGGGATATAGTTTTCATTGATATAAACAAAGGAAGAAAATCTCCTACAGGGAAGTAATGCTCAAGGCCACACAGATAGGCTTAAAGTACCCTTTCAACATTATAGATCATGGCAGTACATAAATAAAAAGATGTTGAATGATATAAAGACACAAAACTTTCAAAACATCATGTGACCAATAGAGATATGGCCGAGATGTTGGCTTGTTGGAACTCATATATGTGTTGTAAGGCTTCAGAAACTATGAAAGGCAAAAGTTACATTGAAAAATTCCATCATTCCATTCCTAGCTTTCTACAGTTACCAGAGGATGTGAGAAGCCATCTCTAATGCACTGTTATTAGTGGCTTGAGTTGCCAGTGATGAGGGCAAGCCTTTCCACTATGAAAATATATTAATTTGAGGAAGAACTGAAGATATTAGCATTAAAAAAGAAGTATACCACACCAAGATAGTGTGTGGGCATGTAGTGAAAAGATCAAGAGCCGATTCCAAGTACTGGTTGCAGAACACTCAGTGTGGATTGTTAAGAGAGAAATGATGGTGAAACAATTTTTCTTTGACAATCAAGCCATTATTGAGAGTTCTCCACAAGAACTTGGCCATATTTGATGTAACTAATAATGTGATATCATATATCACCATAAATACAAATGTCTTATTTTATCTAATTATAATCATAATGACAGGTTGTCAGTGTCCGTGCACCTTTTTACTATGTAATAGGGGTATTCATAGTTTGATTTAGTTCGATTTTGGATCGAATCACATATAGAACTGCAGTTTGGGTTGGTTTGGTTTTGGTAAATATTAAGGTTAGGAACCAAACCGAACCAAACCAAACCAAATAGCCAATATGCAGTTTGATTCTGTTTGAAACTACAGTTTAAGCAATCATATAATCACAATCATAGATTCACAAAGGCACCTTTTTACATTTATGGTTTAATTTTATTAAGTTAATAAAATAAATAAGTTATAAAATAAATTCCTAATTGCATTTTTGCATAATATTTTGACAGATTATAGATTCTCTTCGTCCTTTTTCTTTCCCTACACTACTGAATTTTATGTAATGGTTAGAAAATATATATTAAATGAAAAAAAAAGATTGAATAAAGTAATTTAGAAAAACCTAACCACAATTATGTTAATCCATGATCATCAACAGAGTCAAAGATCTCTTGCATTTCCAAGTATTCGAGTATTCTGAGTTCTGACTGAGAGAGATTTACTTCTAAAACAAGTACACTTTGAACAAGCAAGTTCTAAACTCAATTTTCTTTATGTGAATATACTAAAGTTCCTACTTTTGTTTCCTTTCAAAACAATAAAATTATAGTAGAAAATGAGAATAAAAGCATGATTTTTACTTATGGGTTCGTGTAGTTGATCTTTAAAGCTAACCCCTTTTGGCATTATGGAAACCTTAATCTCTATGTGCCACCTTGAAGTGCCAAAAATGAAGCTTCGGAGATCATCACTTAGATTCTTTCTTAAGTTTCAGTTGTTGTCTTTCTCAAAGGCGAGATTCATGGTGGAGAAGGAATAGCTTGACGATGAAAGAGGTAAATCGGCCAACGTAATAGGGTTTCTTCACAATGGCCAATGAGAGAGGGTTATGATTAGGCATCATAAGAAGAAACAAAGAAGGAATAATTAGATGAGGCAGTGAGGGAATCCAAACCACATCTTGCAGTTTTATATAAATATAAACCAAACCAAATTATTGAAGCTACGATTTGGTTTGGTTTAAAGTGCGGTGTGGTTTTAATTCCAGAATTGAATAGAATTGCATAGATTTTATTAAGAATCCACAAATCGAATTACAGAGATGGAATTATAGTCGGAATTCTAGAATTCAAAGAACGAATTGAGGAATTTTAGATAATGCAGGGAATTCTACGAGTTGAAAGAACTTCGAGACTCACAAAGCATCGACAAAGAGAATTCAATTATTACACAATGATCAAGATCCCTTATTCTATTCATATCCTAGCTAATATACTCTCTTGAGTCTCGATCCTCTCTTACACTAGCCGTTGAGTTAATTAACTTTAACTTTAACCACATCACACCAGATAACCCACATTAGTCCATGTCACTTCTTCATTAATCCACATCAGCAGATTATAGTCGTTATTATGGTTATTCCTTGCAACTCCTGTATCAGAGCCCCTTCCTTAAAAAATTCTTATCCTCAAGGACGAAAGTAAGGACTTTTTGGATGATCTCAGCATAGGATTCCTAGGTAGCATCTTCTTCGAGTTTGTTGCACCATTTAATCAACACTTTAGTAACAGGGAGACCCTTGCAATTAACAATCATGCGATCCAAGATGATCTTAGGAACTAAAGGGCATCAACCGCATTATAAAAAGAAGGTAATGCTGAAACAGAGGCTAATAAAGACCCAACATGGAGCTTCAATTGAGAAACGTAAAAAGTATTATGAATCTTGTTATTAGAAGGCAAGTCAAGAGTATAGGCCACTGTACTCACTTGGCGTAGAATCTTATAGGGCCCAAATTAGCGGGGAGATAACTTATGGTTGACTCAAGCATGTAGAGAAGACTAGTAATAAGGGTGTAATGTTAAATAAGCTCAATCACTTAATAGTAAAATAGTGACCATACCTATGTTGATTAGCGATAGATTTCATCCTATCCTGGGCTCGTCGAAGATGAGATTTTAGAAGTCGAATCTTATCTTCCCTTTGCTGCAAATTACGGTCAACTAAGCCCACTTTAGATTCACCAGGTAAGTAAGGTAAATGGAAAGAAGAATGCTGCCCATACATGAGTTCATAAGGGGAGGCCATGGTTAACGTATGGTAAGAGATGTTGTACCACCATTCTGCCAAGGGTAACTATTCATACCATTTGTGAGGTGAGTCAGCACACATATATCATAAGTAGGTTTCCAAGCATATGTTGACAACCTTAGATTGGCCATTCGTCTGAGGATGGTAAGCAGTGGAGAATTAGAGCTTAACGCCATGACTTTAAAATAAACCTTGCCAAAATGCTTTAAAATAAACCTTGCCAAAATGCATTAAGGAATACAACATTGTGATCACTGGTGATGAACTGAGGCAATCCATGTAACTTATAAACATGATTGAGGAAGTACTGAGCTACCTGCAATGCAGTGAAGGGGTGTTTTAAGGTCATGAAATGAGCAGCCTTAGTGAGTATATCCACTACCACAAATATCATGGATTTTCCATTGGGAAGGGGAAGGCCCTCAATGAAATCCATAGTAATATCAGTCCAGACCTCTGAGGGAATTAGCAAATGCTGTAAAAGACTAGGTGATGCAGATGAATCATACTTAGACTATTGACAAATAGAACAAGTCCTAACAAAATGTTACACATCTCTAGTCATTCCCTTCAATAGAAGAGAGATTTAACTTTATACAATGTAACATCTTTGCTAGAGTGATCCCCAATAGCTGAGGAATGTAACCACCCTAATATCTACTCCTTTAATTAGGAATAACTACTAATAACCAACCTACCATTTCTTCTGAGTTGATTATCAACATAGGTATAGTGCTTGTGACTGTGTGGATTAATTTAAAGTTTACCCATAAGCTTCTAAATACCTTGGTCAACCTGCCAACTTTGGTGTATCTTAGTCAACAAATTAGAGTGTACAGCATGTAAAATCAGGGCAGATAATTCTGTTTTAGGAATTCTAAAAAGAGCATCCGCAGCCACGTGATCTTTACCTTGTTTATATTGTATCTCAAAGTCAAACTCCATGAGTTTGGCTATCCATCCTTGTTGGAACTGAGTGGATAACCTCTGGTTTAACAAATAATGAAGATTTCTTTGGTCAATTTTGATAATAAAGGGTTTATTTATGAGATAATGTCTCTATTTTTGCAATGCAAAGACAACAGCAAGCAACTCCTTGTCAAATACTAAAAAAGTTTAGTGCCTGGGACCTAAAACTTTGCTAATGAAAGTAAGGGGATGGTGATATTGAATTAACATAACCCCAATTCCTTGACTAGAAGCATCGGTTTCCACAATGAAAGGTTGGTGAAATTAGGCAATGCCAATACAGGAGAATATGTAAGCGCACCCTTGAAACTGTCAGAGGCTTAAGTAGCTTTTATAGTCCACTGAAAATTATTCTTTTTCAAAATATTAGTAAGGAGTTTGGCAATGGTTCCATAGTTCTTTATAAATCTTCGATAATAACCAGCCAGGCCTAGAAAACTTCTAAGTTGCTTAATATTAGTAGGTGGTGGCCACTGCCTCTATGCTTGAATTTTTGATGGATCTATAGATATACCTTCTGTAGTAGTGTAATGACATAGATATTCAACTATATCTAAACCAAAATAACACTTACTTTTTTTTGGCTAACAAGTTATGAGTTCTCATCAACATAAAGATTGTATTTAAGTGCTAAACATGTTCTTCTAAAGGCTGACTATATATTAATATGTCATCAAAGAATATTAGGATAAGTTTCCTAAGGTAGGGTTTGAAAACAATGTTCATTAAGTTCTGGAATGTAGCAAGGGCATTAGTGTAAACACTTGATTTTGTTCAGTTAAATTAAAAAAAAAATTTTGAAAAATTAGTTATAGAAAAATTAAGAAAATACAAAAAAAAAAGAAGAAGAAGAAAGAAAAACTACAGAAAAGTGGTAATATTTGAAAAAAGATGTAAAATATGGAGAATAGTAAAAATAGAGAATTAAAAGATTGAAAATGTAAAATGCCAAAATGTGAAATTTCATTTTTAAAATTAAAAAAGTATATATATAAAAAGAAGGAAAAGAGAATATAAAAGAAAATGTAAAAAAAAAAGAGAGAGAGAAAAGGAAGCCCTATCATTTTTTTTGTTTTCTAGCACACTAAGACTGGTCCAGCGTCCAATTCCCTCAGCCTACCAAACCTTACAATTCGGTCCATCTTCATGTAAACCAGCCTAAGCCCATAACCCAGTCCGTTTGGCTTGACCTAACCAACTGGATCTCCTCAATTGTAACTTCCTCTAATGCCCTAGTCGTGGCTGATCTTATTGCTGTTCACTGCAATTGCTTCCTCATCCCCTCACGATTCACGATTACTCAGTGGCTTCCTTGTCATCTCCAGAGTCATCCATGTTTTGCGATTTTTGGAAGCTCCTCGGTTCTTTGTTCCTAATCCAGCTCGCACCATACTCTGATCATAAAATGTATTCAATGGCAAAAAAAGTCTCGGCTTCATTTAATGATCAGGATTTTCAGAGAATCGCTTCTTCATCGGGCAGAGTTTGCTGACTTCAGTGATATTTGTCTCTTTTCCCAATTGCCAGCTCACGTCGATCATGCAGTAGAAGATAAGCAAGAGAGTGCATTTTCAGATAGAGCTAAAAGCATATTAAGGGAATCTGAATTTGGTTTTAGGCTATAAATAGGAGAATGGGCAAGCTAAAAATTATCGGAGGAAAAAGAGGAAGCCCGCGGTAAAAGAAGGAAGACTTGAAGAAGGAAGGAAGAGAAAGACTTGAGGTTGTAGTTAGAAGGAAGGCTTCTGTTTCTTCAGAAAGGTTTCTTTTTTTTTTTTATGAGAAAGTTAGGATGATTGATTTTAGAGAAAATTGATAATTTGGGTCATTGTTTTTGAAATGATATTTTAATTTCAGAATCAGATTGGGATTGTTGTTTTACTCCTCAGATAAGTCTATAAGTTGTTCAGAAATTAAATGAGATTGTTGCTTTGATTTATGGTGGATGCTTATTTTAATTCCTTTTGTATGCACCTAGAATATTTGTCAGTGATGGCCAGGTTTCTTTTAGATTTGAACCTGTCTACTCAGGAGGTTTGATGTTTTTAAATCTGAAATCATTTTCTTATTATTTTAGATTTGAACTTGAGGGCCCTCAAAAGAATATATTGTGGGGTGTTCATATTTGTGATTAGAAAATGATTTTGATTCTTTGAACATGTGAATGGAATGTGAATTTCCATAATCATGATTTAAACGTAATCTTGGTCTTGAAAAGCGATGATTTAGGTATGCTTGCAATTGTTGGTTTTTAATGTGTCCTGATTTGGTTTCTCTCTAAATTGTTCACTAGTGTAAATTTGGTTTAAAGTTTGTTTCCAAGGATCCCCTAGATACAATAGGCATTCTTTTGCTTATGAGTCTCAACATTTAGTGTGTCATTATTCATGATTATCGATCATTAGAGTTAGGATTTTTTTATTGATAATGGGGCATTTAATTTATGAGGTTTGATGTAACATTTAATTTTGGGTTGTATTCATAAGTCTTTATTTTGACCTCATGTATGACCTGTACTATCATCCCATTTAGTGTTGTTAATTCCTATCTCTCAGGCACGTGATTTCTAATGTTACTAGTGAAAAATGAAACGAAAAGTAGATAATAGGGTTTTAGCATTCAAAGGCCAGTTAAGAAATAATTTGAGCGAATTTTCATTATGATAAAATAACCTTAGGCTTGGAATTTCAGAACTTTTTTTGGAAATAAAGTTTAAGCTCATAGAGAAAAGAGGCTCCAATGGCTTTATCTTCCAAAAAAGCTTTTATGATTTCGTAAATAGGTCTTAGACTCGAATCACATGTTAAGGTGTTTTAAGTAAATATGATCGGCAGAAGTAAAATCTTTTGTTACATAGCCCACATCTCACTTTCATAAATTACAAGGGTCAAGATTAGGTGTCAAGGACCCAAAATAGAAAAGAGACATGAAATTCAAATGATAAAGTTTGGTTTTTATCTTTCTTCCTTGGAAGGTGATTTCAAAAATCATTTTTTTACTACATTATATGAAGAATTATTCTCCTACAATGGTTAGACTATATGTAAAAATTTATTTTTCCTATAGACCTAATTCTTCATAAACGATGTGTGAAAAATTATTTTCTCATATTGTTTTAAGCTTTATATAAAAATTTATTCTTCTATATTGTCTTATTTCACCCATAGGTTTTGGGTGGAGATTTATCCTCCCACATTATCCTAACCCTTAAAGATTTTGGGTAGAGATTTATTCTCTCACATTATCTTATCAAAACCAAAATACTATTTACCTTAGGGTTGTGACCATATATCCGCCCTAGGTTCATCATCAGCCATATTGAACTACGTGGACCTTGATCTCATTGGGGTACGTAGGCTCTTACACATTAAGTCAGGTCCGATTTTTTATCTTTCATCTTTTTTCTTCATCGCGATAATAAAAAGGGATAATCAAAATAATTAAAAATATAATAAAATAAAAACACAAACAATTAAGGGTAACTATCCTTAAGGATGGACGCTGTGGGGTGCCTAACACCTTCCCCACTTATAATTCGACTCCCGAGCCTTTCTTCTAGTTTTAAAGGCCAGTTTTTCAAGTTTTAGAAGATTCCAATTATCCTCCTAATTAATTGGTAACGACTCCATTTTCATAAAATCTTTGTGTTTCAACCATCCGTCACGTTGTGATAATTAGTAAAGCTAAAAGGCATTACTAGATACTCAAAATGGCCTAGTGAGTTTGAAAGGCAGTCTTACAAGTATCTCCAGGCTCCATCATAACTTGGTGATAGCCAGCCCTTAAATTAATCTTAGAAGAAATTTAAGCAACTCCCAATTCATCCATAAGATCTTCTACAAGTGGGATAAGAAATTTATCTTTCATAATGTTTTTATTAAGCTCCTTATAGTTTACACACATCCGCCATGTTCTATCTTTTTTACCAACAAGCACCATTGCGGAAGCATAGGGATTGTTACTTTACTGGACAATGCCATTATCCAACATTTCTTCCACCATCTTATTTATAACATCTTTTTACTGAGATGGGTATCTATAGGCTTTTTGATTTACATGGTTTGCATTGTGCACTAGTGTGATATGATGATTATGCCCCTCTCTCTATGGTGGTAGTGCTTTTAGCTCCTCAAAAAGGTCTTGGAATTCAGCAAGCGACTATTAACCATAACTGAAGTAAAGTCATAACTGTTAGATGCATGAGTTGTGAAATAGTGTAGTAGGGAAGAGTAGTTAGTATCTTGAACTTCACATAATTGAATAACAGTCAAATGAGCCTCATGAGTAATAAGTTTGTCCAATTGTTATGGTCTTATAGTTTTCACGGTAGTAGTATGGGATTCCCTCAAAACATGTCTCTTCCCAGCTATAGACAACTTTATAGTAAGCTTATTAAAGTCCCAAACTATTGGTCTCAATGTTACTAACCATTGGACTCCAAGAACCAATTCATAACAAGACAATGGCAGTACCATTATATCACCATTAAATGTAATGTTTTGTGTTTGCCATTAGCTTGCTCCACAAGCAACCATTCATCTAGGAAGGTTTCTTGTTAAAAATCCTTATCGCTTTCATGGTCCTATAGCTAAATATACCAGTAAAGGCATTCACTAAAATTTTAGGTATATCATCACCGGGCTCATTTGTTTCCCCCTCTATTGGTTTAGTATCAAAATACTCATCCTCATCCTCTTCCATTTCCATGTAGTGTAAGTGGGCTTTTCTATGTTTTAGGTAATGACTAGGGCTGTAAGGTCCGTCATAAAAAAAACATAAACCCTTAGCCCTCCTATCATTAATTTCAGCACCATTGAAGGATACAACAACAGTACTTAGCTTAGGTAGTATAGGTGGTCTATAACTGGTAGATTGACTCACATTTTGATTTTTAACCTCTGGATTGAAGGAAGATTGGACGTTCTGCCAACCAATATAACTTTTTGATTGTGATGTACTTCCAGCAGGCTTACTAGCATAATTGCAAGAATGTGCAGATTCATACAACTTAGCCAATGCAAATGCATGTTTAACAATCTTAGATTGGAACATCCTAACATGCATTTGAATGTCATTTCTCAAGCCACTTAAAAAGCAACTCACTACATATTGTTCAGGTAGTTCAACCCTAGTCAATGCAGCATCAAATTGATCATGATAATCCACCACTAACCCTATATGATATAAAGATTTAAGTTCTGATGTTTTGACATAAAGTCATCAAAGGTGTCTCCAAACTTACTAGATATTTCCTTAACATATTCCTCCCAACTAGGTAATGATGCAGTGAGTAAGAATTTTGCAAAAGAATGGTGCCATTTTAGTTCCTTACTTTCAAGATGTATAATGGCTAGTCTCACTTTCATATTATTTGGGGTATTGTCCACAAGAAAAAATTGCTCACACATAAATATCTACTCCTTCACTCCATCTCCATTAAATTTAGGAAAGTCAATTCTAGCTACCCTAGTTGCACCAGAATATTGATTATAAGAGTGAGAAGAACTTTCAATGTTACCTCCATGTCGATTATTTGACAAATTTGTTGTTGATCTCTCAACATCTTTCTGTTTGGAGGCATTAACCAACATTTGTTTCACCATATCCAGCATTTTCGTCACCTTGCCATTAAACATGTCAAAAAATTTTCCTTCCATGGCTGTCAACTTCCCATTCAGAAAGTCTTCAAACTTGCAAATTGCTGCTTGAGCTCTAGTAGAATTAGCCATTAGGTCTAGAAGACCGTCGGCTCTTATACCAATTAATGCCGAAATTGAATAGAATTGTAGAGATTTTATTAAGAATCCACAAATCGAATTACAGTCGGAATTCTAGAATTCAAAAAACGAATTAAGGAATTTTAGATTGTGTAGGGAATTCTACAAGTTGAAAGAACTCCAAGATTCACAAACCAAGAAAGAGAATTAAAAAATTACACACTGATCAAGATCCCTTATTCTATTCGGATCCTAGCTAATATACTCTCTTGAGTCTCAGCCCTCTCCTACGCTAGTCGTAGA
>JASKGM010089347.1:3531-13594 GCA_034509205.1 Ceratonia siliqua
AAAAAAGAAGGAAAAAGGACCAAACTGAAAAGGATTGGATCCATCCGCATAAAGCCCAAAAGATCATGCTTCTTTAACATATACATTATAAACAAGAACTTGCAGCTGGGTTTACTTTATTGCAGGTAGATCTAGTGCATTTTCTATATAAGTATACACGTGTAGCAGATAGCACCATTTATTATTTGTAGCCAAGAAATTCAGTCCAAAAAAACTCCACAACATTCTCTCTCACCATGTTATTACGTGATCTCTAGAAAGGAAAGGGCATAAATTGAGAAATAAATCAGAATCATATCAATTAAGCCTTTTATAGTAATTATTTTTTATTAATATTCCAATAACACTATAAGAAAATGTTTGATTTCTTGCAAATTTTGGGAAAAAATCCACAAGAAACATTTTTCTTGCAAATTTTTCATGGGAAAAAAATCCGCAAGAACATCCGTAGGAAACTTACCTGCGGATTTTTCCTTATAAAATTTCGCAAAAAAGGTTATGTGGATTTTGTTAACGATTTTTCTGGGAAAAATTCGAAGGAACGTACTTGCAGATTTTCCCCCATCCAAATCTGTAGGTAATTTTCTGCAAATTTTTTCTTTGGAAAAACACACAAGTAAATTTGCAAAAAGCCGTAGGGGAAATCTACTTCAACGCACCAGCATGACATTTCATTCAAAACAGATAAAATAATATAAATAAACAAAATGCAATATTGTTACAAAATTATTATAATATAAATAAAAAAAATTTATAAAAATATTATTTAATTAAATATAAACATTGTTTAGTCAAATTAAAATAAAATGTCGTAATATTCAATCCATATTATTATCAGAGTCATCACCATCATTAGAATTCTGTTCAGCGTATAGAGGTGGTGCCTGAGAAGAAAAGCCTGTCTAATTATTAATTCCCAAACGTTCCAGAACCCGAGCTAACAATCATCTTGTTTCTATAAGAGCACTCATTGTTTCTGTAAGCTCACTTCTCATGGTGACATTACGTTGTCGTTCTTCTTCTAATTGTACTTTCAACTCCCTTTTGAGGTGATCAAATTCCTCAGGAATAATTAACATATAGGCTATTGAACTAGAAGAGGAGGATCCTTTGATCATTTGACCAACAAATCTCAATCCAAAGATCCTCCCCTTCTTCTTTCCACCTGTTGCATCCAATCATATGTCCATATTAGATGGCATAGTAATTGATGGTTGATGGCCATTTGAAGTATCTCCTCCGTCAACTGATGAGCTTTGAGAAGACAACTCAGCCCTTCTCTTTTCAAGCTTATCCTAAAAAAATAACATAAAAATTAAAATAATAATGGCAAGAATATTAAATTTAAAAATAATTTAATGTTTAGCAACTACTTACATAAGCTATGCAGCAAAATCACCGACCCAACTTTGATCCTTCTTTTTTTGATGGGTACTAAAATAAAAATCTGATAGTGAAGGATCTGTCCCAATCTCAGCCTTCTATGATTGATAAAAAAATAATTTTTTCATTGTTAACATTAGACATACTAATAAACTTGGCAGTTACAGAAGAAAATATAAACTTACCATTCTGTTTCAATGGACACGATGTGGTATGGAACCACTAGTATAAAGCGAGGCACCCGCACAGGAATCATGATTCATTCTATTTTGATTGGACTTCATATGGAACGAACTAGACTCCCAATAAGCCTTCATCTCTTCCCATATAGTGCCCCCATCCAAACTGGCTTTGTGTCGATGTGTTTTCGAAACAATCTAAAAATTTGGCTCATTTTGGATGATACTCTTTTCTCAAAATTTTGACCAATTTGGTCGATATGGTGAGGCCCTAACCTAAACATTTTCTGCAATTGTAACAAACATATAAGGATAAGTTAGAGATATTGCATGTACAAAGTTAACAATCAATCCATGCACATTGTTAAACAAAAGTTTTTATTTTTGTTACCTTGAATTCTTCGAACCACATATCCCGAGTGGTTATATCAAACTTCTTCCATGATGGTTTAGCTACCTCAAACTTACTACGAATACATGAACCTATGCCATCAATCATCGACTAGTAAGAATCGAACCTATTCAAAATAAAATATAAGTCATTAACATTAATTTAAAAAAGCATAAACAATTCAAAATATTATAAGAACAAAAAATTTCACCCGTCTCCATCAGGCTCTATCCAAAGACCAACCTTGTGCTTCCCTGACGAAGCTAGAAGTTCCCATTGTATGATAAGTTGGTTGGGGTTAGGGAGGGTCTGGTATAGTAGTTTAGGGGTGGGATATCTTGATATAGGAGAGGGGATGATGAAATTCTAGGGGAAATATAAATTTGTGGCGGTTGTGAGAAGGCTGATTATGAGATTGGCAGTTGTGAAATAGGTGGGTGTGAGTAGGTGGTTGCAAGCTCGTCGATGAAATTAAAATTTGTCTCTTACTTGATTTTACACCTTTACGAGATTCCATTGATCTTGTAGCGAAGTTGTCAATAACAAAATTAGTAAAAATATGTAATATATGAAAGCTAAAAATGAATTAAGAAGCTAGTACTTTGGTACACTATAAAAGCTTAATTAGAATAAAATCAGAAACGCGTTCATCTTATGATATAACTCTCTCCAAGAGAAAATGGCATAGTTTTTTTTAGGCCCCGCCATTTAGGCTACTCAAGGTTAATGTTGCAGTGTTTCATACTATCCATGTTTGTTTCGTTCCTAATAATTATTGTCTTTGTCTTTGTCTGTCTTTTAAAACTATTGACCTTAGTGCATGATTTATATATTGAATTTTTCATATTTTCATAAAATAAAATATTAAGATTGGTCATACGAGGTGGGTGAATAGTTATGTTGATATAGAGTAATATTATTCTCAAAAATAAACTTTTTTAAAAATTCTTAATATTTTATAGATTTATATTAATTATCAATAAAAACACATTCCTTGGTGTAAAAGAAAGTTCAAAATAAGGTGATGGAGCTAATCACCTGCATGTTAGCTAGCTAGCTAGCTTGCTGTTTATGCATCATCATGTCATCCTTCAAAATATAAATAATTTAAATTTTAGAAATTATATTTAAAAAAGTTCATCTTGGTTGTTGTGACGAAAAATAAAATAGAAAGTTAGGAAAAGTGGGAATATCTTTAGGGTGATAAAGAGATGCAACACAATAATTTTTTAATAATGTAAATTCTAAGAATACCCTATTTGAACATTCTGGACCAAAACGATAGAGAAAAATTGGTTTATGGAATTCTACAAACCTATCTCTAGCAGTAAACAATTGCTTAGATAATACTTTTGTAGATCCTGCGTTCATAACCTCTACTTTCCACTGTTTAATAGACATAAAAAGTATCACAAAAAAGAAGAAGTTGCAAGGCTTTATATTCATATGGTTTGAATGATAAAAGGTGATAATCAAAAAACAAAAACTCTTGTTATTATCAAACTGTAAATACTAAAACAATGTTCCATTCCCATAATTAAAATGATTGTTTCTTCTTTCCCCCCCTCCCCCCACAATTACCTTTGACAGATCATATTCATATATGTTTAGCTGTGAAGTTCAGATTTGTTTGCATTAGTTATGATCTCCTTTTCGGCTTTAATTATCGAACCAGAAAAGATGTGGCTTGGGAATGAAATTGTAAGCCACAGAAATAGATGGATGCAGTTAATGGAGGGGCACAAGAGTACGGTCATATAAGAGTTTATAAATCATTTTGTCAATTTTTTTCCAAAATTGGGCTTCATATTAGTTTCTAAGGCAGTTCATAGAAGTTCAGGCAAGATAATAAACAATATATAAATCAAGCAAAGCAAAGCATATTAGGAGGCATTTTCAAATCTTCATAAATAGGATTTTTCGAAATAACCTTGAACTTTGGGGATGTAGTAGAATTCAAAGAAAGGTAAAACATGACCAAAAGAATCTGAATAGGAAAGGAGTTACTTACTTCATATAACATTAATTCATTGTCAAATCTTCCCTCCATAAAGCAATGCCCATGCACGCACAACCCACAATGGCTACTTGGACTACAGGCAATGCCGTGGACATAGTAGCAATGGGCAACGGTGAGACAGACAGCCACGACGGATGCCGGCAACTAGGCGATGGTGGTTAACGGCTATGGATGTCCGCGACGAAGGAAGGAGTGGAGCACAATTTTCAACGGTGGGAAGGTGCGAGAATGAGATTCTAAAGAAGAGAAATCATTTATTTAGGGATTTAAGGGATCCTTAAAGTTACCTTCGAATTTAAAGGCTTCATTTTGTCAATTTCTTGTATATTCTTTTTTGTCATTTACTATCACATCGTGCACTTAGAATGTGCAAAATTGTGCTGATCGCATACTGATCGCAGTCCGATCTTCACCAGACTTGGCACATAAATTAAGCATGCAACATATGTGTGATCCAACTGTCAAATCGACTATAATCAAATAGGACGATGATCCAAGACACATTTTCCTTGATAGGAGAGTAAGGTGACATGCCACCATATTCATATGTTCTACTGTTACTGATACTTTTCATGAACTTTTAAAAATTTAACAGTTCAATTGAAAAAGCCCACCTTGAAAATGATGCCCACAAAATATAGTACATTTTTTTTAATTATTCACTATTGCATCATAAGCTTTATATATATTATAAAAGACTTTGTTCCACGTTTTTGTTTATGTCGTTAAAATTTTTGATTCTTTGACCGTTCGATTAAAGGAGCTCACCATTTTAGTCTTGCACGTAAATTTTTATATATTTTTTTTATAGTTAACTATCATATCATATCATTAGAAGCTAAAAAAACCTCCAATCGACCCCTACTTATAATTCAATCTTGACCACCCTTGACATAGAATATTAACACATCACTTATTTGTCATCCAACGGTTGAATCAATCAAAATCAAAGTTGATTATGATTAAAAGAATGACATTAGAAATTTCCTGTGGATTTAAAATTCATAGGTACTTTTTTGCGAATTTACAATCCACAAGAACATTACCTGTGGATTTTAAATTTGCAGAAAATTTACATGCGGATTTTACCTGCCAAAAATGTTCGCAGGAAATTTCGCAGCAAATTATTCACGCATTTTGGCGCCACATTTTCGTAGGGATTTTCTTGCAGATTTATAATCCGCATGAAATGTTCCTGTGGATTCACAATCTGCAGAAAAAGCCAAAGGTAGTTACTTGCGAAAATAATTCGCAGCAAACATCTATAGAAAATTAATGTTTTTCTCGTAGTGTAATTCAAGCAATAACATATAGAAACTATTGTCCAGCAGGTAATTTTGTGTTAAGTCCAAGAATAGTTAATCAAAAAAGCTGAAATACACCAACTACAAAACCATGGACCACATACTAAGCACTGACTCATTTGATTTAACTCCGTTGATAAAGGCATGGTATGCCAATGTGATAGGGATTACCTAAGGCCTCGTTCAGTGCGTTGTATAAGAGAATACTAAATAATATAAGTTAATACAATTCAATATTATACGATATTTGGCGTGCACAAAGGATTGTATTAGTTTATACGTTATAGCTTTTCGTACAGTTATCACCATATAAAAAAATACGGGGGCAGGGGCGGGATAACATTATATGGTGATTATTGTATAACACTTTACTGCTAGTGCCACCATCACCACCACCACCACCACCCCGCCACCACCACCATCTATAAAACCAGTAAAAAACCCGAAAGTAAATAGAGACGAAGACCAAAAACTTGTATGCTTAGAACATATACAGGACAATGTCCTTAGAACGTTATTTTTCCCACTAGTTGCTACCGAGTTCAAACAAATATATTTATAAGATAGAAAAATATTCAGCAATGATATTGTTTTTTCCTCAAGAACTTTTCTGAATAGATGAAAGAAAGTGAGTAGAGAGAAATTTGATTGTGTAAATGACATTTTCTCTTTTGGATTGTTGCTTATATATATCATTTTCATTGAACCATTGTGTCTGCTTAAAAATTTCAGTTGGAACCCTACAAACACAACTTTCTAATGAAACATCTTGTTTGTTAGCATAGGCGCTATGACTCTGGTTCATGAGAGTTGTAGTGCCACTATTTTTGGAAAAATAGGCACAAGTTAGAGCTGTGGGCATTGCATGCCCTTATATTCGTATTACAAAAATTCCCAAGCTGCAGTACTAGAAATCCAGCTCTGCAATGCTTAACAATACTTGCAAACAAAGAGAATGACACTGTAGCACTGCCTATTAGTACTGTAGTGCCTTTGTAGCATGCAAAAGCTACAAAAACAACATCATGGGCACTGTAGCACCCAATTAGTTTTTTAAACTAACATTCTTGTTCAACAATCCCTTACTTAGTTTGAAAAACTAAGTGACTTCCTTTAACCTAGAATAACTCATGTGTAAAAGAAGGTATCTTTTCGATTTGAACCATCTCTTAGTGTAACATTTCAAAGTATAAAGAAATTATTAGTATATTTGAAGCTTTGAACTATAATTCCTTAATGTTAAACCGGAAATGACACACACATGAATTAATCATAATTCAGAATTAGCTCACCGATATAATAGCACTTGATTTGGCCATTTACTATACTTAAATTTTATGAATTTTTACAAAGTAAAACCCTTAAACTTTGTCAGAAGTGGCACCACTCCTTAATGTTCATATAGGTGAAGTTCCTCTTAAAGATCGTATCTTTAGGCTCCATTAAGAGTTGACACTCTTCCTCTGTTTTCCTCAATTTTACCATTAGTCTTGGAATGAATTTCTTTTTTAGTGTTCACAGCCACTTATCAGTAACTTGTTATTATCCTTTAAACTTTAGACTAAACCTTTTATTCTAGTAAAAGTAAGGTTTCCATTACTAGTGACTTTAGTTAATGGGTTTTAATCCTATTCCAATGGCAGTCCTCTCACATTCTCATCGGTGAGACCTTTTGTAAACGGATCCGTAATATTATTATCTATTATTATGAACTGCACCATGACTATAACTGTTTAATGTAATCATGTCTCAAGCTAACATGTTTAGATTTTTCATTATACATTTTTCTAAATGCATAACACAATGTAGCTTGACTATCACATTGTAAAGAGACGGTTGGCATTGGTTGTGGTCACAACACTATATCAAGCAATAAATTCCTCAGTCATTCTACCTCTTTGGAAGCTATTACTAAAGCAACAAACTCAGATTCTATTGTGGAATGAATTATACATGCCTGTTTCTTGGAAAACCATGAAATGACTCATCCACCAATAGTAAAACCCAACCAAATGTTGAAAAAATGTCTCTTTCAAGTACACTATTCTTCCAACTAGCATCATAATATACTTTAAGTACTATTGGAAAATGATTATAAAAGAGTCTTAAATTAATTGTTCGTTTAAGATATCTAAAGACTCTTCTTATGTCATTCCAATAAGCTATACTTGGACTACTAGTAAGCTTAAAAACTGCAAATGAAATATCAGGTCTTGTACAATGTATAGCATACATCAAGCTACCAGTGGTACTTGCATATTCTAGTTGGGATATCTACCTCTCAGTATTTGGAGCTAGATGTTGTGAAACATTATTGGGACTGTTCACTTATGTAATTTTCAAGTGATTAAACTTATATAAAATCTTAACATAATGAGATTGCTTTAAGACAAAACCCTATTTATGCCTTTTAACCTTTATCCCTAAGATGATATCTACTTCCTCAAGATCTTTCATCTTGAATTGTGAAGCAAGATTTTTTTTAGTCTCATTAACTCCATTCATGTTTGTTCCAATGATAAGTATATCAGCAACGTAAAAGCATATAATCACAACATAATTTTTTGTATACTTCATATATGTACACATATCTACAGTATTATGCTTAAAGCCATGAGATAATATTTTAGAATCAAATTTCTCATGCCATTGCTTTGGAGCTTGCTTTAAGCAATATAAAGATTTTACTAGTTTTCATACATTCTTCTCATTTTCAAGTAATGCAAACCCTTCGAGTTGCTCTATGTAAACTTCTTTATTAAGTTCACCATTCAAGAAAGTTGTCTTTACATCTATTTGGTGTACATATAAATGATAAATTGATGCTAATGCAAATGGTATCCTAATGGATGTAATTCTAGCCACTAGAGCATATGCATCAAAATAGTCTATGTCTTCCTTTTGTCTAAACCCTTTTGCAATAAGTTTAGCCTTTAAAGGTTTGTAGAGTTCCATTTGTATGATATTTTTTCTAAATACTCATTTACATCCTATTGGTTTGGAACTAAGAGGCAAGTCAACCAACACCCAAGTTTTGTTAGATAAAATGGAATTCATTTCATCGTTATAGCTTCTTGCTAAATCAAAGCATCTCTTGACTCCATAACTTCTTTATAGGTTTTTGGGTTTTCACCAATAGTTAAAATCATAGGTACTTCAATCCTTTTATTGATCTTTTCCCTATTTCCTTCTACTGAGAAAATAATGGGTTTTGGAGAAATAAAATCTGGGCTTAGATTTTTTTCCTTTCTCACTCTTTGACTACGCATAAGCTCTTTTATAGATTCTGAAATTTCTTCATCCTTCCTTGAAGAACTTGCAATATTTTCATTAACTCCTATATGTTCTTTTGTAGGTTCTGTAATTATATAATCATTTATAAATTTATTTTCAAAAAATTGAACATCTCTTGATTCTACAATTACATTTGACTCTAAATTTAGAAGTCTATATACTTTAGAATTTTGAGCATATCCTACACAAAAAATACTATTCAAATCTCTTAATCCTATAGTAACTCTTTTTAGATCTGGAATTCTATAGAAAGATACACATTCCCAAACTCTTAGATAACTTAGATTTGGTATTCTTCCTTGTCATAGTTCATATGGAGATACTCCTAATTTTCTAAAAGGCATCTTATTGTGCACATAACATACTGTCAACAAAGCTTCTCCCTATAGATTTATAGGTAGTTTTGCATTCAAGATCATATAGTTTATCATATCAACTAGTATTCTATTTTTTATTTTAGCCAAACCATTTTGTTGAGGTGTATAAGGAGTACTAGATTGATGTATAATTTAATTTTCTTTACAGAAATTTGAAAATTTTGCAAAAAAATATACACCTCCTTTATCCCTTCTAATGATCTTAATCTTCTTGTCCTTTTGATTTTCTACTTCAGATTTATATTATTTAAACATCTTAAATGCTTGATCTTTTGTTTTCATTAAGTATACATATGTAAATATAGAGAAATCACCAATAAATGGTATGAAGTATTTATTTCCACCTCTAGTTAAATTTCCACTTAATTCAAAAATATCATAATGTACAAGTTCTAAAATTTCATATCTTCTTTCAATAAAAGGAAAATGTTTCTTTGTCATTTTATGTTGTACACATACTTCACATTTATTTTTGATTTTACTATTATCATTGCAATTAATTAATCCATGCCTTGACATATATTTAATAGTATCATAATTACTATGTGCAAGTCTATCATGCCATAATACAAATGAGGAGTCAACAATATAAATAGAAGTATTTTTATCATTCATATTAATGCTACATTTGAACATGCCATTACAACTATAGCTCTTTCCTACAAACACTCCATTGTAGGAGAATGCAATCTTGTCACTCTCAATTACAGTTTTAACTCCTCTCTTATTTAATAGATTTAGTGAAACAAGATTCTTCATGATGTCCAGAACATGTAGCACATTTGTGAGAACCAACTTATTTCCCAAAGTAAATTGCAGTATCATCATGCATCTCCCAAGCACATCAACATTTTCATTATTTCCCATTAGCACTTTCTTTCCATTTGTCACTTGTTCTTAGGTCTTGAATAATGTTTTGACATGGTAAATATGAACAGAAGCGCCAAAATCATATCAACAATCATTGGTTTTAGGGATTACCATATTTACTTTAAAAACCAAACTAGAAACTGTGTTTATTTGCATATTTGAAACCATGGTGTCACAACGTGACGGATGGGGAAAATACCATCGTCGTGACCCGAATGGCGATAAAAGGGAAAATACAGAGATAA
>JASKGM010089409.1:0-13592 GCA_034509205.1 Ceratonia siliqua
TCATGTCGAGCCACTGGTGCAAATGTCTCATTATAGTCGACCCCAGGTATTTGTGAATATCCTTTCGCTACTAATCTAGCTTTATGCTTTTCTATTTATCCGTCTGGATTCAGCTTTGTCTTGTACACCCATTTTACGCCAACTATTTCTTTCTCCTTTGGTCTTTTAACCAGCTCCCATGTTTCATTTTTCTCGATCATTTTTATTTCTTCTTTCATAGCTGTTACCAACACGTCTTGTTTTGCCGCTGCTTCAAAGCTTTTTGGTTCCATAGTTATGTAGTTGCAGCTTTCATAAATATCTCTCAATGCTCATACTTTTCTTAGTGCAGATTCTGGTGAGAAAACTTCTTGAGTTGGTGATGCTCTTGGAGTGACTAGTGAAGATGAAGTGTCTGTATTATCTTGATCATTATCATCATGAATAGTCATAGTTGGATGCTCAATGTATATGTTTTTCTTCTCAATCTTTTCTTCTTCCCAATTCCATGCTGTGTTCTCGTCGAATTCTACGTCTCGACTGATGGTGAGCTTCTTTGTCTTCAGATTATATACTCTGAAGCCTTTTGATTCAATGTTGTAGCCTAGGAAAATTCCTTTTTCTATTTTTTCATCAAGTTTGCTTCTTTTCTGATATGGAATGTGAATGTAGTAGATATAGCCAAATACTTTAAGATGTTTAGCAGATGGTTTTCTTCCGCTCCGAGCTTCCACTAGCGTTTTATCTTTTACTGCTCTGGTTGGATACCTGTTCAACAAATATACAACAGTATATACCGCTTCTGCCCAGAACGTGTTAGGTAGTCCTTTTTCTTTCAGCATTGATCTTGCCATCTCCATTACAGTTCGATTCTTTCTTTCTGAAACTCCATTTTGCTCAGGTGCATAGTCAACTGTTAGTTGATGTTGAACTTCTTCTTCTTTGCATAATTTTTTGAACTCATTAAAAGTGTATTCTTTGCCACGATCATTTCGTAGTGTTTTAATTTGATGGCCACTTTGTTTTTCTACTAATTGCTTGAATTTCTTAAAGATCTTGAAAACTTTTGATTTTTCTCTCACAAAATAAACGCATGTCATTCTAGTATAATCATCAATAAAAAGTATGAAATACCTATTTTGATTGAGTGATGGAGTTTTCATGGGCCCACAAATATCTATATGGATGAGCTCCAAAGCTTCTTTGGCTCTCGATGTTTGTTTAGATGAGAATGGTTGCCAGTGCTATTTTCCAAGCATACATCCTTCACATATAGCTCCATCATTTTTAATGTTTGGAAGATCTCTCATCATATTTTTCTGATGTAAAATACTGAAACCATGATAGTTGAAGTATCCGAATCTTCGATGCCATAGTAGTGAATCATCAAGTTGAGTCTTCAGGGCGAATTCATATCTCCAGTGAATAGGAAAATCTTTGCAGTTTCTCATTCTGACTTTGGCTATGAAAAGGTCTTTATCATAGATAGTACATGTGTCTCCCTCAAAGTGTAGTGTGTAGCCACGTTGCATCATCTGATCGACACTGAGTAGATTCTATGGTAGACTAGGAACCAGCAAGACATTATTAATGTATCTCGTACCTTTATTTGTTTCCACTGCCACGGTTCCTTTTGCTTGTACCTCCAGGAATTGATCGTTGCCTAATCTGACTTTTGATTGAAAAGTTGTGTCTAGTTTAGAGAAAAGTCTCTGTACGGTGTCATCTGATTGCTGCAGCCACTGTCTAGAAACTACGTGTCTTGCGCCTTCTTAGACGGGCTGTTGCTTGTGAAAAATAGATACTCATCATTCTCTCTTTCCTCCACGTAGTTGGCTTGATGAGTATTTTTGGTGCGACAATCTTTATCCACGTGTCCGAATTTTTTACAGTTAGTATACTACGGCTTACCTCGGAACCAGCAATCCTTTTCTTAATGACTTTTCCTCTTGCAGATTCTGCATGAAGAATTTTTGTCTCTACTATTGGGCAATTTTTCTGCTCCTTTTTTATTTTCTCCATTCTTGGAAGTTTCTCCTTCTCTTGAATTTTGATGAAATCTTCTTCCCTTATTTTTAGAATTTTGATCTTGGAGACTCATTTTTGTTTGGAATGCACTTTCTACTGTTTCTTCATTGTACTCTTTAATTTCTTTTCATGAGCTTCCAATGATCCCACTAGTTCAGTTACTGACAAGGATTCTATATCTTTTGCTTGTTCAATAGTTGTAACTATGGGATCATAATTTTCTGTGAGAGTAATAATTATTTTTTCTACCACTCTCTTATCAGTCATATTTTCTCCATATAATTTCATTTGATTAACTATATCTTTTATTCTAGCATAGTATTCACTTATAGTCTTAGATTCTTTCATTTTTAAAACTTCAGATTCTCTCCTTAAATATTGAAGTTTGATGGAGAGTACCTTTTCAATACCACGAAACTCCTCCTCCAAAATATCCCACGCCTTCTTTGCAGAATCAGCATCAGAAATTCTCCTGAGGATGATATCACTCACTGCCTGTTGGATGACATACAAAGCTTGAGAATCCTTCTGCTGATTTTCTTCTAATTTTTTACGCTCCTCCTCGGACAGAGTGGAGGTATTTGCTGGGCTAACAAACTCATTTTTGACAATATCCCACAATTTTTGTGAGTTAAAATATGTCTTTAATTTTAGACTCCAAAGATCAAAATTTTCACCAGTAAAAACTGGAAGAGGGATAGATGAGAAACTGATAGTAGATGTGGCCATGGGTTAAATTTTTAGGATATGGTTAATGGGGTATAGTTGAGGAAGGACTATAAATATCGCGCCCAATATATGACCAAACGTGGCTCTGATACCACTGTTAGAGTTTAAAATTAGTTTTGGTGAATAATATGAAATTGTAAATATTTGGTGATAGTTTGGATGTGATAGAAGATAGTTGAAGGAAGAGTTAGAATAATAAGACAAAATAGTAGTTGGATGGTATTGATTATGGAAGAGAGCTTTTATTGCTTAGTTTTTCTACACATACTCAGAGGAGGGAATGGCTTTTTATAGCCTTCATTCAGCCTTCATTCACCGACTTAGTAAAGTCAATTTTTGTGCTCTAGACTTTTCTAGTAATATTCTACAAATATTTTCTTAATTTACAACTATAGCAATTTACTGCTTGAATCATTTTTCTGCACATGATTGCTTTTGGATTTTGTCTTGAAGTTTCTAGAAAGTAAGGGAATGGGCATCACTTTCAACAACTTACAACAACCAAAAAATAAAGCCCACCAAGAACACCTGGGGAGAATATTACAAAGGTTGAAATACACTAACTCTAGGGGAGGGTCCCCAATGCTATAAATGCAAGAATTTTGGACATTACACAGTTGTTTACCCCACCAAAGATAAGAAGTTAGCCTATATTTGTGAAACTAATTTGGTATTCATTGAAACACCCAAAGAAGCGACAACAGAGGAAGTTAAAGAAGATTTGGAGGTTGAGGAAGAGTACCTGGAACCAACAAAACCACCTATGTGCGTGATCAACAAAGTATTAACCAGAACTAGGAGTGAAGACTAGGTTGGGACTGCAGCAATGGGATATAGCATTTTTCATACGTGCATGGAACACCGGGGAAGAACTTTAGAGGTAATTATTGATAATGGCAGTAGCATGAATGTTGTTTCTAAAATTACAGTGAAACAATTGGGACTTCAACCAAAGGAACACCCATTCCATTATAAAATCAACTGGGTGGATGAAACGAGTGCAGTGATGGTAAAACAACGTTGTTTGGTTTAGTTCGCCCTTGGAAAGAATTACTCCAACGAAGCTTGGTGTGATGTAATCCCAATGACCATTTGCCATCTCCTTCTAGGACAACCATGGCTATATAACCAAGATGTGAACTACAATGGAACAACCAACACGTATTCATTTAGGTTTGAGGGGCGAAAGCTGACATTAGCACCTTTGACCATCACAAGCAAAGAAAGGCTGAATCTTAGTTCTCTCTATAATTGCGGCTATTTTCACGAATCATTCAAGAAGAACAAATGGTGTTTTAAGTTGTCCACTAAGATAAGGGAATACTTAAGGAAGGTGTGCCAACCGAAATTGCTCCCCTACTTGGTGAGTTTAAGGAAGTGATGTCATTGATCTCATTCTGGGTGCAACTCTCCCAAATCTACCTCACTACCGAATGACACCTATGGAACATGAAGAGTTCACAAAATAACTACAGCAGTTACTTAATCAAGGGTTCATTAGAGAAAGTATAAGCCTGTTTTCTATTCCTATCCTTCTCACCCTTAAAAAGAATGGCACGTGGTGGATGTAGGTTGATAGCAAAGCTATTAACAAGATCACTGTGTGGTATCGATTTCGTATCCTCATACTTGAATACATGCTAGATTTGTTTTATGGTGCATCCATCTTCACTAAGCTTGATTTGCGTAGTGGATACCACTAAATTAGGATACACCCAGGGGATGAATGGAAGACGACTTTCAAAACCAAGGATGATCTCTATGAGTGGTTAGTCATGCACTTCGCCTAACCAACGCACCCAGTACATTCATGAGAGTGATGACCCAAGTCCTCAAACCTTTTTTAGGCAAGACCGTGGTGGTATACTTCAATAACATACTCATTTTCAACAAGAGCAAAGGAGAACATGTGGTTTATGTGAGGCAAATCCTTGAGACATTACGAATAGAGCAACTCTACATCAACAAGGAAAAGTATTCCTTTATGAAAAGTAAAGTCTACTTCTTGGGATTCATTATTTCATATAGAGGAATAGGGGTTGATCCAAGTAGGGTCCAAGCCATTTAGAGTTGACCAAAACCCTTAACACTGTCAAAATTCAAAAGCTTCCATGGCCTAGCCTCGTTCTATAGAAGGTTTATTAGAGGGTTCAGTACCATAATGGCACCCACTATAGAATGCTTAAAGGCACCCACTTTAATGTAGGAAAAGTAGCAATAATGGCCTTTAGCACAATAAAAGAGGAAATGGCCTAAGCCCCTATCTTGAAATTACCAGATTTCAACATGATGTTTGAAGTGGCTTGTGATGCTTCCCATGTGGGAATAGAGGGAGTGTTGAGCCAAGAAGGACATCCTATAGTCTTCTTCGTTGAGAAATTTAATCACAACCGACATAAGTATTTGGCATATGATATGGAATTTTATGCATTGGTTAAAGCTCTTAAACAATGGAGACCTTGCTACATCGAGAATTCTTACTCTACACTAATCAGGAGTCTCTACACCATTTAAACTCACAAAGCAATCTAAATCTGCGGCATGATTGTTGAATTGATTTTGTTCAACTATTCAATTTTGTGATCAAGCACAAAGCAGGGATGGAGAATAAGGTCATTGATGCACTTAGTAGAATACCTCATTTACTACCAATGATCGTAACCCACTTAGTGGGATTTGATCAACTCAAAGAACAATACATGGGGGATGAAGACTTTGGGAATACTTGGAGTAAACTAAGTATAGGGGAAGTATCTTTAGAGGGAGAATATTCCATATGAGATGGTCATTCATTCCACCGGCATCACTATGCATTCTTAGGCGGTCATTTAGAGAATTAGTGATCAGTGAGTTACATGCTAGGGGTTTAGCAAGTCATTTCTTCTGGTCTAGACTACGTAGAGATGTTCATACAGTGATCAATCATTGTCAAGTTAATTTGTCAACCGAACAAAGGAACAAGACAACCAACAGGCATTTACACCCATTTGCCCATCCCTGAAACACCGTGGCAGCATATCAGCATTGACTTTATGCTTGGGCTCCCTGTTATGACCACCTATGTTAATGGAAATACCTTCCTTAGGGAATTTCTTCTATTTCCAAACAAAAAAAACATGTTAGTGGAGAATAAATATTACTTAATTAACCAAGTAGAATTTTTTTCTTTCTCCTATAGATTTTTGTAGCACGTTGACAATTTAAAAAATGTAAAGTTTTAACACAATGATAATTTGGAGATGAACTAAGTGACTGTAAAACTATTTTACAAATTTAAATGTGTATTGTTTAAAACATCTTGAATATTTTAATTTGGGTTTCATGAGTAAAGACTAAATTAGTACCAAATTTGTCTAGCTTCTTTCTAAATATTATGAGCAAATTCTGGAGATCTTAAATAAAATAAAAAAGAAAGCCTCCCTTAAATACTTAGGAGTTGTCATGTGGTCCCTCTAAGAATAATATCACGCCTCATAGAGGAAAGAAATTTAACCAAAACATGTGACTCTTCTTTTAGATAAGTGTAATGCTAGAAACCCTCAGCCACACATTTGGTTCCTTTTATTGTAGAAGGTCCTAATATTTTTCATTGTCACCTCCTCAGTCATTTCCTTAGCTACCTAACAACTTTTCCTTTTGCCTAAACATCCTTTCCTCTCAACCCTCTTGAGGTTCTGTTGTTCATGAGGTGGGCTTCCTGGTGGGAGAAATTGAAATCCATAAGCAACACAGGTCGTTGCATCCCATGGCATAGTCCATTAATTTGGAAACTTTACCATAAGGAAACCAGAATCCTTTCTTCTTTCTCTGAAAAGTTGCCAATTGAAACGTTGATTTGGACATATTGCTTTACAGCAAAATGTATTTTGAGTCAGAGAGCTTTAGAAATTTTATTAGGTAATGTTCCCTTAGTGTTATAAATTAAAATTGTTAAGTTAGGGTTTGGATTACAAGAAATTTTTTTTTCCTTAAGGTTTTCCAATTTCATTTGTCATGGAAGCTCAAGGGTTTGATCTTAAATAATTGTGGCTTGTGCATGGTAATAGAGTTAAAGGAATTTACAAGAAATTATTATAGAGGTTGGAGTTCAAGTAAGTCTACATAAGAAAGCAACAACTTTCTTTTAGCTCGGGATGATTGAAATATCTAAATCTTCAAATAGGTGAGTGGACTTCTCTATTCTTGGGTGCAAGTTGAGTGCTTGATTTATCATGTCTTATATTTTTTTTACTTACTAAATTTCAAGTATTTGTTATGTATGTGTGATTCTTGTATGCTATGATGATATTGCTTTATTAAAGGTGGAGTCTTTCAAATTTTTTGTGTTCAATTAATTAAATTGTGAATGTTTCCTAATGAGGAATTGATTGAATGAGTAGCTTTATGATGATTAGAAATTATATATATAAATTAGAGGTTATTTCTTAAATTAAAAGACAATGGGTTTTTTGGGTTGACTAATGGATATAATTGCTTGAGCCATATTGAATAAGCCCTCTTTGGTTGTATGTGTTTTTTTTTAAGTATTATTTTTATTACTCCTTAACTACGTAATGTTCCTTAATCTATTGGTAATACTCTTTCAACCTGATAAGTTTTCTCCAACATATTTGAGTGTAGAATTTTATTAAATCTTTAAAAGATTTCCTTATTGGCTATTATCTTCTTTTCTTGCGAGTTAACTCTTAGATACATAGTTGTTGGTGTCTCAGTAGATAATGTGTTTCTAGTGACTTCTTAATTTTAATTCTCATAGATTGCCTCCGTCTATTTAGCTCGGATGGCTTGGTTTAGTAATTCTTTTATGAACAAGAATACTCAACTACTTATTTCAATAGTTTTTTATTAATTGTTCTTTGTATATAGAAATACTCACTACATTTATGTCTTGGTGGTTGAACCATAATTTTTTTCACTAAGTGAAGTATTAAAGCAACTTTTCTTTTGTTTTCTAATAATTAGTTTTGAAATTAAGGTATATACAAATTATCATGAAAAATGAATTATAGAAGTTTTTGTTTTTGTTTTTATTAGTCCCTGGATGATCCTTAGTTCCTAATTTCTTCTTGAGAAACCTCGAGTGGTACAACAACTTAATATATTGTTGTTTAAAAAAAAATTGTATGGTGTCCTTTTCTTTGTAGTGCTATTAGGTGTCATTGTAGTTTCATAATTAATAGAAAAAGAAAATATTCTACTTATTTGAATTGACATACATGATATTAGTATGTATATATTGTGTTCGGTATTTCTTGTAGTAGTTTTGTTTGACATGAGACTTTAAACCAATGATCATAGTAGTGGAGAGTAGTAAAATAACATGCTTCATTATTTTATTAGTTATCCTTACATGAGAGATGGGAATTTGTATGTGTATATATGAAAAATGAAATAATAGCCTTATTTGAAATGGCAGTAAATGAATATTGGATGTGAATTATTCTTGGTAATAGAATACTTGAGGCTTGAGTTTCGATAAAATTTTATTATGATATATTGCAAATATTTTAAATTATGGCATGATGCATTTATTTACATTGGAAAGTCTACAAGTTTTAAGCTAAATTTTATATAAGATACATAAAGAACTTTTGGCAGGATCCTTTAGTTGCTTCCATAAGGAGATCCTATATGCTCCTAATATATAAATTGTCCATGGACTATATTAGAAGGCATAAGGAGTTACATGAGATGGATGCTTGGCTAGCATCCGTGAGTTGAGCTCACTCCAAATGTACATGATATATGATATATGTCACTTGTTACATGATGAGAGTTTTCTATGTGAAAAACGAGAAGATCCATCCCAAATTATACATAAACTATTGATAAAAAATTTCATGTATTTTCTACCTATATATATATATATATATATATATATATGGAATTTAAATATTAAGCATAGGACTTTCCTATGGTAAAGTAGATGAAATGTATATGTAAAAACATAGTTGTTCACTTGCATGGGTATCAGAAAATTATGAATACCAGTATATGAGATGTTATGCTTAAGAAAATTAAGTGTGTATGAAATGATATGGTCACCTTTTGTTGGTTTGTCTGTTATCATCCCATATATATATATATATATATATATATATATATAATCATGAACATTACATACCTTGAATATTATGTATGAACTAATCTTTGTGAATCAGTTAATTTCATAAATATAAGGAATTATAAGTTGGTGTATAAATTCCATATGTATAAATAATGCAAAAAAAAAAGTATGAATTATATTTCTTTATAAATATTTTGTCCATAATCCAAGATGTGTATTTGTGTGATACTTGTACCCTTTTGTAGAGGATTTGTTGCTCACTAAGTCTTCATGACTCACCCCTATATTTTTTCCCAGTTTCTATGCAAGTTCCAGTATGTCAATCTAAAAATCAAGACTTGGTTTTGGCAAGTTTATGGAGGACGAATGGAGTAAATATTGGGAGTAATTTTGGATGGTTGTGTAGGGCTTTGCATAATCCTTCTTAAATATATTGTAATTTGTATCTTGTGGTGCCTGAAATCATGTCATGTGGCTTGGTAGTATTGTGCAAGTAACATTCCGAAGTTAGTTACTTTTGTTCTAGCCATGAAGGCCTATTTGTGTTATATGGTGGATCTGTACACATGATAGGTACTCTATCGTATTGGGAATATACTCCAATTTTATGTGCATTCATTTTTGTGTAAGCATATAAGAAAATGTTTAAGCTTGTTAGTGGTTACCTTGATGGTGGCAACCTACACCGGTCTCATGCCCGAAATTGGGGCATGACACTCCCAAAGACTACTAGGTAGCATGATTCATTGATCATGGTTGTAAATGGATTTTTAAGAATAGCACACTTTATTCCCTGTAATCGTACCTTCGATGCTTCAGAGTGGCTAACTTGTTTTTACAAGAAATAGTGCAATTACATTGATTGCCAAAATCAATTGTTTTGGACAGAGATGCGAAGTTCATCATTACTTCTGGAAGACACTATAGGCCAAACTGGGAACAAAGTTATCAATCTCAAGTGCTTTTCACCCACAAACTGACGGCCAAACAGAAGTCACAAACCAAAGCTTAGGAAATCTCTTAAGATGCCTAATAGTTGAACACATTGTTGGTTGGAACCTTTTACTAGCACAAGTTGAATTTGCATTTAATAATTTAGTCAACAGAACCATGGGTTTTATCCCCTTTGAATTAACCTATGGTAGCAAACCCATCACATCGATTGATCTTGGACCATTGATCCCACTAGTGAGAACCAGTGCTACTACCATGGATTTTGTAAAATACATGAAGGAATTTCATGAGTAAGTCAGGCAACACATAGTGCTCAATAGAGAAACATATGCTAATTCAGTTAATGTCAAGCACAGAGATAGACAATTTAACGAGGGGGACTAGATTGCGACTAAAGAGATTCCCTCTAGGAATCTTCTCTAAATTGCATACACGAAGAGCAGGGCCATTCCCCATCCTTAAGAAACTAGGCTTCAATGCCTATTTTATAGACCTTCCTCATAGCTATTTATTGAATACAAGGGAATAGATATTAACCCAACCACAGCAATAACAGAAGAGTCCACTTATCAACCAAGTCCTCATATCCCTCCTAAAGTACATTACAAAGAAGACATTGCTTCCATTGATGACCATCAATTTTTCTCCACTAGAAGGGGAGGTTATTATAAATTTCTAATCCACTGAAAGGACATACCACCATTAGATGTTGTGTGGTTACAAGCAACTGAAGTTAACTAAATCAATCCTAAAGCACTTGTGAAATATAAGGAGCAATAGTTGATGGAGTCAAGTTCTTTCAGAGACGGAGGAGATGATACAAATACCAGTGGCTCAACTAGATGTTATTGTTATCTATTGGTCAATTATGTTTTATCTACATAGTTGACTTTGTTTAGTTTATTATTTCCTTTATATCTGTTAATTAAATGGTTTGTCCTGTTCTGCCCTTATGTTGGTTCTGCTTTCACTGTGAGCTTTAGCTTAGTTTGTTTTAAAGAAGGTTGAAGTCTTCCTCCCATCTGTAGAGTGAGTCTGTATTAGTATAAAGATTCTACTATATTCGATCTTTGGTTCTTGGTGAGATACCAAACCATAGGTCTTTGTTTGTAATTGCTCTCCATTTATATGTTATTACAAAGCATTATTCAGATCATTCCTGCACGTTTCTGATTTTGTGATTTAGCATTCATCAAACTCGTTTAACCTTTCAACCCACTAGGTTTTTCCTATCAAGAACCTAGTAAACATTTCTGGTTCACCTTTTAGCATTTATGCAGATTGTTCAAGCATGCCTCTTGCTTTTGTGTGTTTCAATGAACTTTTGTCAGCAAATCTTCAAGTTCTTTTGTCAATTTTCCATTACCTAGGTCTACAATGAACTTTTTAAAGAATACAAACTCTCTTCACATAATGTTTGCATGCCAAAAGAACCATTAAAGCACAAGAATCAATATAGGCATGAAACACAATTTGTAATGCCCCATTATACCTTAGTCTTTGGTAAAATATTAAACTTAAGAAAATTCACTTGTTTTCAAATACACTGAATATAGGGATGAGTTTTGGTCATTTAACTGAACCCCATTTAGGCTTCTGTAAATTCTTTTGGGGATTTAACTATCCTATCACCACAAACAGTGGCGGTAGGATAGGTTTTTTTTTTTTTTGACATTAATGAATTATCGTCTATGTCATATATTTGTTAGAGAATTTCTTGAAATGTTTTTGAATTTTAAAATTTTTTTTACTTATGAATGAATAGTATAAATTTTTTTAAAAATAGTTCAAAATAGTTTTAAAATTTTCCAAAAAATTATATAGACAATAATTATTTAATACTAAAAAATAAAAAAATAAGATCATAAAGTGCCGAAATATTGGTTACCCCAAAATGGGGCAATAGCATAATACTAGCCTTCTTTTAGACTACATGGTAGTGAGCAAGAGAATATGAAAGTTTATATAGTGAAAGCTTTAAAAAGAAATTATAGGGAGATAAAATGCTGAAGACAAAAAGGAGAATTTTTCCCTTGGGGAAAATATACAAAATGAGGGTAATTTGGTCATTTCTAAAGGACTGTAGAACATTTCACATCACATGGCCGGGCACCTCACCATAAAATATCTAGATATTTTGTTTTGAATTTACCAAATTACCCTTAAAATTAATGGTTTAGGGGAATTTTGGTCAAATTTTTGAAGCTTTTCCAATAAGTCTCTTTTTCCCTAATTATTTCAGCAATTCTCTTCCCCCACCAGTCGAAAATCCTTTCTCCCTGCTTTTGGTCGAAACTCCATTGAAGGGCGCCCAAAAGCTTCAATCCTCTTGATTTCCTCCATTTCTTCACCTTCTTTCGTCATAAGAATTTTATATTTGCACTCCCTTTGCAAGATTCTAGTGTTAGATTGGAGAAATACCCAAGAGAAATTTCTCCTTGGTTCCTTGCTTCCTTCAAAGATAAATTATAAGCTCAATATTGGTTTCAGATATCAAATAGAAAGCATTCAAGCTTTGAGTGAAAATGAAAAATGGTTTTATAAGCTAATGTTAGATAGGAACAAATTGGATCATGGGTAACTTGAATAATGGCCATAGTATTAGAAAACTTGAGTATTTTTTGGTTGTTGATGGTTATAATAAATAGAAATATTTAGGTAAAGAAATTCTTTATGATACTATACAATTTAGTTTTGGTTCATGATGCACCCAAGGTATTTGATGAAATGTCTCAAGGGGATTATTTACCTCTAGTTCTTGATTCAAGAAAACTTTACATTTTGATGTTGATTCCAAGCCTTGCTTATGGTGGTAGAATTGGAGGAGTATTTTGGAACTTAAGGTGGTTGAAATAAATTCAAAGAAGGTTCTAAAGGTAAAGGAACACCCTTGGTTCAAGCTAACAAGGTGAGTGAAGCATCCTACTCTAGGATACCTGAATTTCACTTGTAGGCTAGGTCTAATTCATGTAAGTATTTACAATTTATTAATTGTACTTTTGGACAATTAATAGTATTCTTATGAAATTTCTACCATGTTAGTTCATAAAGAAAAAAATATAGATATTTGGGTGAGGTAATTATTTATTATTGAAAATTGGAGAATTGTATTTTGAAAGGAAAGTAGGTTTTAATGGTCATACAATTTGTGAATATGAAGTTACTATTTTGGTAGAATAATTATCAAGAAAGTGTTGAGAAAAAGAATTTAAGAAATTGTTTAGTAGGAAATGAAATTTTTGGAAATAACCTTTTAGGTGGCAATAACATTGGGGTAAGTGGTGAAATTGAAGTTGGATGACAATGGGGAGAAATAATATTTAAGTAGCATTATATTGAGGTGAGTGTGCTGTTACATTAATTCCTCAAATCTAGTCAAGGTTGTATGAAGGAAAAATTTAGGTATGTTGGGAAGTTGTGATGTAGAATGAAATTGTGGAAATGTTTATATAAGGAAATGATCGATTTAATCATTGTTATTAGGAAGATAAATAGTTATTTGCTTACAGAGTGTGATGGAAATGTTTGGTGTTATATGAATCCAATATGTTAAAGATAAGATTGAAGAAATAAGTATTTGCATGATGGGGTCACATGAGAAAATGATTAGAGTGTATTGAGGAAAGATAATTAATATTATCATCATTACACATGCATGTATGTGAAGTAAAATGTTTTAAATATTGCATATATCATTTTTGCATATATTTTGAAATTATAAGCATACAAATGATTTTTTGGTCTCTCTCTCTCTCTCACTCTCTCTCTCTCTCTCTCTCTCTCTCTCTCTCTCTATATATATATATATATATATATATATGTTATGAGTTATATT
>JASKGM010089420.1:0-13589 GCA_034509205.1 Ceratonia siliqua
ATATTATAATTATATTTAAATAATTTATTAATAATTATAGTTATAGTTGGGCCAGCCCGATGGCCCGATGGGCTGGGTTGGGCTGGGCTGGGCTGGGCTAGCAATATGTCAGCCCGATATAAATCCGGGCCGGCTCGATTGCCAGCTCTAACCCCAATCTTGTAATAATTTCATTTTTGACCCTATACTCTCAATAATATCATTTTGACCTCCAATCTTTCGGTAATCGCATATTGACCCTCACACTTTCAAGAATTACATCTTAGCCCCCTAAATTTCCTAAAAATCACATTTTGGCCCCTATTTCTTTCAAATCCCTTTATCTTTTCATATTACTTTCATAAATTTCATAGACTCAACGTTTAATGAACTTTCAGTAGAAGTTTATCTTCTCCGAAGTTCTGTGTTTCATGGACTTTCAGTGAAATCTCTTTTTCCCAAAGTCTTAATTTTCACGGGCATTTAGTAGAGGCATGTTCTCTCCAATGTCATAGTTCATTGTCCGGACTTTAAGTGGAAATTTGATTTCCCCTAAATGTCTTCATATTATTTTCAGTTTAATCAAACTATTTCGAACTACGTTGACCTTGATCCCTTTCGGGGAACGTAGGCACTTACTTGGTAAGGTAAATATAGTTATTTATTTTTTCATCAGTATCCAATATTATTTTATTAATAAAAGGGATAATTTAAATACATTAAAACTTTAAGCACAAACAATTTAGGGTAACCATCCTTGGGGATGGACGTTGTGGGGTACCTAATACCTTCCCCACACGTAGTTAGACTCCCGAACCCTTCCTCTGGTTCCAAGGGCCAGTTTTTCTTTTTTTTTTAAGGATCCCAATTATCATTCTAATTAACTGGTGGCGACTCCTATTTTCTCTGCGTTTTTCCTTACGCACCTTAAAGTCATAAAATGATGGCTTTTCACCGGCCGTCACGTTGTGACAATCATCCATTCATTTTAAATGATTACAATGGACAAAAGAAAAAAAAATGAGGGGCACAGCTGAAAAAAAGAACACATCGTGGCCGTTCAGAATGGACGACCAATGTACCACATGAGAGATGCTACATGACACTAACATGTTTTATAAATCCACACCACCATTGACTAAAGGCTTTTCCAACTTTAGCAATACAACACACATAAGCTGTGGGCTCCACCTGTGAGGTCCACAATTTCTGTAAGTGATTATATTGTTACAGTTGGTTGTAACATAGCAATTAACTTGACTAAATCACCAACAACATAACCAATCAAAATAATTTAAGAAATCTATCTCAATGTTTTTTATAACATGAGAGCATATATAATAAAAATTAAAAGACAAAAGTATATTTTTGGTTTCCTATGTTTATACTGTATTTCATTTTTATCCTTCATGTTTGTTTTGTTTCATTCTTATCCCTAATGTATCAAAAGTGTAGCAAGTTAGTCCCTAGAAGTAACACCGTTAAATAAATAAATAATTTTTGCTGACATGACAAAGAATCTGGTAGGTATTGACCACATGGTAGCACAATTAGCATTAACACTAAACGGTGACCATTTTGGGGCAAAACCAATGGCTGAGTCATCGAGAACCAGTGGTAGAGAATCTGAACATTCTTTATCTTTCCTTAATGATAGGTGGGCCAGAAAGTTCCAACTTCAAATTGCTTCCATTTTATCTTAAATAATCTTCTTTTTCTTTATCTTTCCTTAAAGTAGAAGAAATTCTAAAAATCATTTGAGATAGAAAATGAAGAACCCTAGCTTCAGATTTGGAAGTTAACCTTCTTAAAAATGAAGAACCTCATATTAAGTTCAAACAAAGTTATCTCTTTTAAAAATTGAAAACATTCCCTATTTCGTTTTTTTGAATTTTCCCATAAACCAAACAGGGGAAATCCCAAAAAACTTGCAGAACCCAGAATTCGACACTCAAATTCTTAGACCAAGAATGCATTTTGAGGCTCAAAAACCAAGTAGGGTGAAGCAAAATGTAGCGGTAAACATGAGGGTAAAAATCCTTGTTTTTCAAGGTAAGAAAGAATAGACTCTGTTTGAAGAAGATTAATTTGGTTAATTCCATGAAGGAGACGGCAAAGGACTTAGACACGGTTCTCAGACATGTCGTGTTTCAGCTCTTAAAAGCCTTCATTGGATTTGCTCCAAAATGGCATCGTTTTGCTTGGTTTGGTGTTAAGGTTAACTGTGTTACCACGTGGTCAATACTTTCCAGATTATCTGCTATGTGAGTAAAAATAGTTAATTTATTTAACAGTGTTACTTCTAGAAACTAATTTGATACACTTTTTGAAACATTGGGGACAATAATAAAACAAATCAAATATAAGAAACAAAAATGAAATGCATTACAAACGAGGACTAAAACCATACTTTTGTGAAATTAAAATTAGTAAAATTTCAACAATTGACATTAAAATTTTTAATATTTAAGACTAAAGTAAGTCTTATTATAATATTTTTTAATCTAATAGTACTTTACTATTTTTTAATCTAATAGTACTTTTTTTTAATCACAAATGTTAAAAAGGTGAAAGTTTAAACTTTATCATTCTTTTAGAGTGTGTTTGGATCTCTTTTTTTTTTTTAGAGCAAAATAAAATACATTCTCATATAATGTTGTGTATTTAGATCTATTTAAAATAGAAGGAGAAATTGTAGGAAAATGAGACAATTAACTTTTAAAAGAAATCAGATTTTTTTACTTTTCCTTCAAAAGGAATAATAAAGAAAGATAAAATTTTTCAGTAGACCCCAATTAGATTTTATCATAGTTAGAAATTTAAATTTTCATTATACTATAATTCTAAATTTTATAACAATGTTTAACTAAAAATTATTATTTTATTTTAACCAAAAAATTCTAATTTCTAAAATTTTATATTAAAAGTCTTTTTTTATTCATACATTATATAAAAAAAAATTTACATATATTTTTTAATAATTTTATCAAACAAAAATTATTTTACAATTGTACAGTCAACTGTATTTTCTAATTCAAAAATCATTTTCATTTATTACATATATATTAAAATACCTTATTTTTTATAACTAACTTTTTTTTTTATAAAAAACATTCCTTTAAAAGAACATCGCTTAATTTTCTCCAAATATCTATTGCATTACGTTAAAATAACAAGTGGCTTTCAAGATATTATGAAGCATAATATATTTAATAGAATATTTTTCAAACATATTTAAATTAAAAAAGATTCCAATTTCCAGCCTTTTTAAAAAAAATAGAAAAGAAGGTCAAAGGTTGTCATATGATAGAATCTATCTTTACTTTTGTTTTTTCCTGGTCAACATATTTTCCTATTTAGTACAGTTCGTTCTTTGAATCCTTGCTGTCCAAACGCGTCTTTTATCAAGAATCTGCAAAATGTTCAAACTTTATCTGAATTTCTACCACCTTTTTTTATACAACTAAAAGTTAAACCCTCTTTTCTATCTCAAACAAATTCTACCAGAAAAAGAAAAATAGAGAGAGAGAACACAAAAATAGAAAACAGAATGTTTGAACAAATCAAAGATGAATTTGAAACCGTGTACGTAGACATAGTTAGATTGTTAGCTGGTTAGCTAGGCCATGGTTGTCGCCACCATGGCTCCACGGAACGGGCCATGGCGTTACCACCTCTTCTTCCCCGACAAACCAGCACCGGCCACCCTAGGATTTCTCGCCTTCGACGCCGCCAAAACCATGTGCCGTCTCGTCTCTCTCTACAAATCCCTCGCCGACGACGAAATCTTGCGGCTTCGCACGGATGTCATGAAATCCAAGGGGGTTGTTTACTTGAATTCCAGTGATGAATGCTTGCTTCTCAACCTCGCCTGCACCGAACGCCTCGACGACCTCAACCTCGCAGCCATCACCGTCTCACGGTTGGGCCGGAAATGTTCCGACTTGGAACTAAACCAGTTTGACCTCGTCTACGCCGATTTAAAGCTCGGCATTATCGACATTAGAAAACTCGAATTCAAAGCAAGACACATAGTGAAAATCGTGGAGAAGATGGAGAAGTTGATAACTTCCACCGGGAGTCTACATATGGCCATGGAATCTCTAGCTGAAATGGAAGCTTCCGAGAAGAGGATAAAAAAATGGAAAGGTATCTGTATCCAAGATGGTCCTAAAACAAACTTGGAATATTTCAATGATAGAATGAGAATTCAGAGAAAACAGGTGCAGCATTATAAAGAAGTGTCTCTTTGGAACCAGACATTCGACAAGAGCGTTGGTCTTATGGCTCGAATTGTCTGCATGGTCTATGCTAGAATCTGTTCTGTTTTTGGACCTTACACGGGTTTAACCAATTTTAACAAGAAGAACCAGCTTCGCTCTGTTTTCTCCCGCATGAAGTTTGAAGATTGCTGCTGCAATATTCAACAGCGGGAATTGTACCTATGCAATCGTTGGCTTATCGATGAGAACGAGAATGCGATGCGGGCATCTAAGTCAGGTCCGATGCCGAAGACTACTGAAATGGACGTGACCCGATTCCCCGTCAGCTCCATCTCCTACAGAGGAAGCGGCGAAGCAATGGGTTGCACGGAGTCACCCGGCTACTTGGACGGTAAGATAGCAAAGTGTAACAGAGTTTTCAGAATGGCACCGTCTTCGACAGTTGGCGGGTCTGGGCTTTCATTGAGGTACGCGAACGTGATTATATTTGCGGAGCGGTGCTTACACGCTCCGGCGACGGTTGGAGAGGACGCGCGGGAGTTGCTGTACGAAATGCTACCGGGGAGGTTGAGGTGGAAGGTGAGGAGGAAGCTGAAAGGGCTTTGGAAGAATGAAGAGGAGAAGAGTTTGGAGGGAGGGAACGGGTATTGGCTGGCGGAAGGGTGGCGGGAGGCGGTGGAGGAACTGATGGAGTGGTTGGCGCCGGTGGCTCATGACATGGTGAAGTGGCAGGCGGAGAGGAATCTGGAGAAGCAGAGATTGGATACGAAGCCGACGGTGCTGTTGTTACAGACACTGCATTACTCCGATTTGGAGAAGGCGGAGACGGCGATCGTAGAGGTGTTGGTGGGGTTGAGTTGTATATATTGGTATGAGCAGCGACGCTCCCGGATCCTATTCGGGTCGTGAGCCTAAGTGTAAGAGATGACTGAACACACTTTATTTTATAAATTTAATTTCATCTCTTTTTTTTCTTACTCATATAATTAAAGAAATTCTTTTGATATAAGAAAATGATCAAATTAGGGATCTTTTATCCACGTCCCCTAGTCCACTTAGTATTAGGTATATTTAATGTAAATTAATGTAATTTTATTCATAAAGTGTGCATAAACTTGTTAAGTTTGAAGTTTAATCGGTATTCCGTCTTAGCATTTGATATATAGTAAACAAAGTCTATATAAATAGTAATATTTTTTTTTTGTAAATAACGCTAATAAACCTTAATAATATGCTCATATTATGATAGAATAAAGAAATAATATATGCTTGAAATTATTTTTCATTGGTTTTGGCTTACTAACAAAGGATTATCATTCAGCAAAATTTTAATTAAAAATTATTTGTTTCAATATAGTTAGTACGGTCAAACGGGACCGGCCAACCCGCCCCGCCCCGTTTGAACATAAACCCGCCTCTTAAACTGAGCGGGACGGGCCAGCCTACCAAATTGTCGGGCTGAAAAATACTAACCCACCCCGTTCCTGGCAGGTTGGCAGGCGAGCTAACCCGCCCAAAAATCAAAGAAAAAAAAGAATTTAAGTGAAAAAATATGATATATTTATTATTTTAGGTGATATTTGGTGTTATCACATGACACTTTCAATATTTTGAATGACATATTAAATATCTTATATCAAATACATTTATTTTATATGTTTTCTATTATCTAAGATACCAAAATAAAGATCCTTTCATAAAATAATTAAATTGTGTATTTAGTCTATTTCGTTGCTCTTAGTTTAGTTTTCAAACATGAGATTAGAAGTCACCATAATTATCCATATAATTGTACGTAAAGGATTATACATTTTATATGGATATTCTATCTAATTGATATTTATATTAACTATTTGATAAATTTATATGTGGGGATTTCTAAGCTACTCTGGAGTATCCATACTCCAGAGTAGCTTTTTTATTTTTTTTAAATTTTATTTTATAATTTTATAATTTTATTATAATTTTTATTTTAAGAAATAATTTAATAGAATTTGAAAAAAATTTGAAAAAAATAAAAAAATAGTAAAAAAATTTATTTTTAATTTTTTTTTTCTACTTTATATTTTAAATTATTTTTAATACTTATCTTTTGAATTTTTTTTATGTTTTTTGAATTTTTTAAAATTTTTTTTAAATCCTTTATATTATTTCTTAAAATAAAAATTTTAAAAAATTTTAAAAATTATAAAACAAAATTTAAAAAAAATAAAAAAGCTACTCTGGAGTATGAAAAGTAGCTTAGAAGTCACCGAATTATCCATATAATTGTACGTAAAGGATTATACATTTTATATGGATATTCTATCTAATTGATATTTATATTAACTATTTGATAAATTTATATGTTTAAATTCAATAGTTAATATCTAACAAAATATCAATACATTATGAGTGTGGCAAAGATTTTTATAAATAAATTATTTTTTTAGTATAAGAAAAAGGTCAAGCTTAAACTTCTTTATTAAAATTTTTACCCCGTCACAATCTTAAAAAAAATTAAAAAAATAATGAATAAGCCATCATCTAAAATTTATTTTATTTTTTTTAAAAAAATTTTAATTTAAAAATTAACAATATGTGAACTACATATTTAAATTTGAGAATTTAATTATACGTAAAGAATGTACAATTATACAAGAAGAAGGTGTTAAAAATTTCATAACATCTGCTTAATGAATGATTACCCGAGTTAATTAGTTGTGCAAACTTAATCATATAGTTTTAACTATTTGATTATTATCTTTTAATCACATACTAAAAAGATCAATAAAAAATGCTTTAAATAGAGTCTATAAAACAAAACAAAAATAGAATTTAAGTAAAAGGCTGACTTAACTTAGAATAAGAGCCTAAAGCCCATGCATCATAGGGATCAAAATTCATGTAGAAAAAAAATTGTGTTAAGATTTATTTTAAAAAAATTATAATAACAAAACAAATTTGCTCCGTTGCTTAATTTTTATACGTGAAATCAGTTAAATCTAACATTCAATCCCCATCTCCCAAAAAACCACATGCACACTTTCTCTTTTGCTGGAATTTTTCTGGATTTTCTTTTTGGTACGCTAAAGACCTCTTTTGTATATGTTTTTGGTGTTCAATTTGTGCTATAATTTTTTGGGGCCTTTTAGTGCATCAAAACGTGTCAAGATGTGACCGAGAATCATGTTCTTAGTGATTATTTTAATTGTTTAATTTTTTGGAATTTTTAGAGCATGGAATCAGCACCAAATATGCATTAAAAGCATGTTCTTGGTGATTATCTTGATTTGCTGAATTTTCTGGAATTTTTAGGATTTTTCAAGAAATTTTTTGATTCAGTAAAGCATGTCATAAGTGATGTTCTTGGTATTTAAATCTTGCTGGAATTTTCTAGAAACTTTTGGTGCATTAAAACAAGTCCTAAGGTAGCCTAGAAACATGCACTTGGGGTTCAATTTATGCTAGAATTTTTGAAAATTATTTAGGTGTATTAATATGATTTTCTTGTTTAGTTGGAACCACTACTTGTACTTTTTTTTTTTTTGTTTATGTTCAAGAGTTATTCTATAACTTAATGATGTAAATATGATTCTATTAAATGATTGGTTATGTTATCATCGAATGATTATGAATGAGACACATTATTTATCATGATTTATTAAACAACTTCAATATAACATGATTAATCTATTGACATGATTGGATCGATAGAATTTAAAAGCAACCACTTAGAGATGTCCTCAAGTGAGGTTGAAAAGTGAAGGAAGATACTGGATTTTCTTTTCTATTTATTAGGATTAGATTTATGTGATCCCTTCCTTGTGAAACTCCCAACTTCAAATTCAAGCACTAACAACTATTACATGGACTTACAGAGACCTTACAAACACTCGTGAAGCAACGTCCAATCACACAAGTCTGTGGAGACTTTAAGGTCACTCACAGTTATCAACACTAAAGGGCAATAATATATTTTTATGTATACATAAGACAAAGCTAATCCTCAATTGACATCTACAAGAAATAGATCAAATAAATCTAATCCTAATAAATAGGAAAGGCAAAACCTGGTATCTTCCTTTTCATCCTTACTTGGCATTTCTATGGTTGTTGCTCCTAAATCCTATCGAAGTCATAAAGTGTAGGTATCTTTAAGGAAGTAAGAAAATCATATTAATGCACCTATCTAATTCTAAAAATTTCTAGCACAAATTGAACCCTAAGAGCAGGTTTCTAGGTTACCTTTGGTTTTAATGTAGAGTCAGACTAAGTTATGGACTTTGGACTAATTAATTATTAATTTTGGGCACATTAATTAATTAAATTGTTATATTTTGGTTAATTTAAAGAGTTTTAGAGAGTTAGTTTCAATGACAATGTTGTAATTAAGTTCTAAAATGTACCCCAATAAAATATAGCGTTCACACATTTTGGAGCTTGCATAAACAGCTCATATATAAATAAGGATTTTTCTAAGCTACCACCCCCACTTCTTTTTTTTTTTTCAATTTTTTATGTTTTTTTTTTAAATTTTTTTACTTTTTAAAAATAATTAAGTATTTTTTATCTTATATTTTTTTTTCAGAATTTTTTAAAATATTTTTCAATTTTTTCTTGAATTTTTTTTATATCTCTGTTACTATTCATTCATAATTTTTTTACTATTCATTTGTAACTTAAAAAATTCTACAAAAAATACAAAAACATCTTTAAAAATTTTAAAAAAAAATTTATGATATAAAACTTAATTAATTAATTTTAAAAAATAAAAAAAATTTAAAAAAATATAAACAAAATATAAACAAAAAATTAGAAATTCCCCTACCGCCCACTAATGTGGGCGGTAGAGGAGTACTCTCCTATAAATAAACGAATATAGAAAATATCTGTCCCACTTATTTGATGACCAAATATAAATATACGTATAGATAATAATAATAAAAACACACAAATTATATAAATTATGAGTATAGATGAAACTCTCATTTAAATGTAAATTAAACGAGTTTATATATTTCATTTTTTTTATCCATATATTTGTATAAATGGAAAAGAATAAAATACTATTTATTTCTCTTGTATATAAAAATCTATTATTTAGCTTAATATAGGTCTGCATTTCTTATTCAGGTTCAGGAATAGGTGAGCCCCCCATACTCAATTGGTTTAGACCCTTAACTAAAAATTTCACTAGACAAAGATTTGAATAAAACCAGTTTTAATTCAGGTGCTCTTGCAAATTAGAAAGCAAAGTGTTAGAAGAACTAAAATTATGCCACCCAACTAAGACTGAAATGAAACCAAAGTCGCCTTTAAAATTGAGTTGAGCTCAAATTCTCATGAATTTAATTAGTGATTTAACACAGTAATAGGCTTGTAGGTTCAATCACAAGCATTTTATAAATTTAATTACGTATATATTTCATATAATCAAAGCAATAACCTTGTACATGATCTAATCCTTGTGTCATTACTTCAACCTTCATAAAACCATCAAAACCAACATCTGCTAAAAGGATAGTTTCAGCACAATGAAGCTTGATATTACAAGGCTTATATCATGATCTCCTTCCACTAAAGCAATTCCTGCAGCGACTTCAACTTAATAAGGCCATAGCACCAGCGATATCCAAACCAAACTCCCCCAAGAACACCAAGAATTAAGATGAATTCATGATTTTGATTTGTCTGATGTAACAAGGTAGGCCGTCGGTGTGCCCCTTAACCTAGTTTTTCACAAACCAATTAGAGTGACAGAGAAAAACAAGTATTTCTAATTTGGCTACCAAAAGTTGCAGAAAACAGAGATAAACTAGGATTTCTAGGTGTGGTTCTAATTATAGTTATACCCTCCTGGTATTTTATTGATAGAAGGATAGCAGCAAAACTAACCCAATTGACCAGAACAGAATTGAAATAGCAAGAAACAGAGGCTATGATTCCTCTGTATTACAGAAGTGACACTTGGCAGCTAATAAAGACAGAAAAGAATTAAAACAACAGCACACATAGCATCAGGAACCTTCTCTCTAGCTATTGGGCGCTAGAATCCGCTCCCTTCATGACCCAAAACTCTGCATATCCAGAACTAGCGGTTTACCACTTATTTATAGAGCTTTTAAGCAGTTCCCCTTGTACCCAAGACTCCTACAGTAACTACACTCCTAACACTAATAGTTTCCCTTGTACCTAGGACCTCTACACTATACTCCTAATACTAACAGTTTCCTCCTTTACCCAAACTCCTAGAGTCCCTTCATTTGTCCCACCTTTTCCTATGATAGACTTTAATTGGGAGTGGGGGCCCATCAGAATCATAAATAAGATTAGGCCGGTGACCAAAAATACATATTTAAAGAGTAAAGCCTACTCACTTGCCAAATGATTTATAGGCAGGTCAATGTGAGCTACATTTCTCTGAAAATCCAAAGGGACAGTTTTTCACTGCATAAAGCAGAAATCATGACAATGGTGTCAAATGCTAGTCACTAAAATGATCTAATATGCCAAATGCCATTCTCAGTAAACATTTGATAATCAAGTTCTAACTAGTCATGGTGAAGAAAAAAAAGCATGCTAGCATTATGCTACTCATACAAAATAGATAATCGTGCTACAAGGGAATGCAACAAAAGTACATCTACCATTATATAAAACCATGGGAGCTACAAATCTTAGTTTGTGGCTTGGATAATTGTTCTTGGTTATTCTTATTCATATAATTCGATAACTTGGCATAGCAACCACTTTCAAATTTCAATAACAGATGCATGCAAGACCAACAATTTAAAACAAAATTTAATGGAAACACAAAAATACTTCCTGTAGAAGTAAATCTATTAACTAATGGGCCATATACATTTTTAAGAATTAATCATAGCTACTGAGAAGCACACAAACAATGTATGAATTACAAAGATTGTGTATGTAAAAGCACATTGCAAATAACCAATAAAATAAACATGGATGATAGCAGCATGATCTTGTAAGATCCAAAATTGGTTGCAAAGATAAGGAAAATGGGTCTGCTAGTAAAATCCACTTCATTGGACAATCACTCTTGCACATATAAAATTTCTCAGAGCACTCATTCCTTTCTTCCAGAAATAATTCCTGCTCTTAATCAATCAACAATAATATAATTAGCAAACATACTTGTGTATGTCTGCCACCAGCTCAGTGGTTGTTGTTGCCATCAGTAGATGACTGGTCTGTGTTTTGTGATATAGCGCATATGGTGAGTAGCACTATATACAAGTTGCAATAGCACATTTAGCTCTCACTATAGCCATGCCGAATGGAAGTTGCTACGTTACAAGTGTGGCATAGTGCAAAACCTAGTAGCAGATTTCTACACACTATAGCAATCACTATTGCTTGCTATTGATACCACAAGTGAAGTGCGTAGAAATCAAATGGTGAAAGCCCATGTCTACATTAGTAAGCAACCCTGATAATATAAACTTGTAAAACAAGGTGCCTATTTTTTCCGATGACAAGAAAAATTGTCAAACGTCAAAGTAAACCATAAGACCATGCCAAATTCTTCTGTTGAGCAACACCTCAAGTAAAGTCTTCTACAGCTAATTGACCTCACACTCAATTCAAAATGATAAACTCCTCACCAGGAATGCACAAAAGTAACATTGATAGTAAAATCAAAGATATCAGTATCAGTAAGTTAATGCAAAACTTAAACTATTTCTTAGAATATCCCCTATTTGCATTCTCTCAGGTCATTCTAATTTATAAAAACTAGTAAAGAACAGTCTACAAGGGTTAGGATCAGTGCAAACCAAAACCATGCAAGAGATGCAATTCATAATTATGATGAGCATTTATGTTATCGCAAATAGTCATAGAGATGCCCCAACAAGTCACCTTCTAAAGACATCAACTCTGAACATTCTTATGGGTCTCACATCAACTAACATGTCCAACATCAAGCACCAAAAATCTTTCTTTTTCTATAAAAAAAAATATATCCACATTCACAGCATCCAGATAATCTCTATATTGAACTGACATCATATATGCTATGCAATCCGTCTACCAATTGACAAGATCTCAAAGAAATTGTTCTACGATCGACATCATTGTAGATGAGTTTCATTTTAACTGCAAATAAGAGATGCACATACTGGGTAACTGTAAGTAAAATTAGCAACTGTGGCATATAAAATATTAAAAACTTACTCTTATTAGCCAAAACTGTTGCTAACAACTCTTCACATCCTCTACAAAAAATTATATCAAACCAAAACTTGTTTCTCCCACCACAACGAATGAGGAACTTGAATTCGCCACCCTTTAGTAATCTTTCACAGTCAATTGAACACTCAGATTCCTGTGTAAAAGGCTAAGCATACCAAATCATGAAATTTAATATGTTAGTAGGCACTAGGCACACATCATGGGATCAGAGTTAAGAATATGTGACAAAAACGAAGAAAAACTTGTAAATTAACCATGTGCTATCTTTACTCATTGTCTTTAGTTTATCAAAGATCCTCAATCTCAGAGTCAACTAAACTGCACTCACAATATATTTTTATTGTTGACTGTAAAATGTGTTTAAGGACATATCAAGAATAAGTGGAACCTATATTACAACTGAGAATAGGCTTATAGCAGAAAAGATAGATATAATGCTGGAGAAGAAGAACTGTATTACTCAGTTATCACAGGGGGGAACCAGCCTTATCAGCCTACATTGCAGAGCACAATCCTTAGAATTGCATTGCAGAGCACAATCCTTAGAATTGCAGTTATACAATGTAAACACGAAGAACAAATGCAGCAGAAAAACAATTTGATGTGAGTATGTGATGCCTGGACCCCAGTCAAGGGTTAACAAGGTCTTCTCCATAATTTCTTAGAAAATCAGTCACATATCACGGTAAGGAGACCAACCTTATCTGCCTACGCCACAAAGCCCAATCCTTGCACTTTCAGTCTTGAAGAATAAATGCAGCAGATAAACAATGGATGCAACCCCTTTCATAAAACAATTTATCCCAGTCAAGCAGTTAAAGTTTTGTTCATCACAATTTCTTAGAAAATCAATTGTACAATCATGACAAGGAGACCAACCTTATCACTGTACACAGCGGAGCTCAGTCCTAACAGTTGAAGTTACACAATGTAAACTTGAAGAACAAATGTAGTGGCAGACAATGAATGTAAGTATGTGACCAATTTAACAGCACAAATTATCAATGTCCCTTTTGTATCCTAGTCAAGTGATTAACAAGGTCCTTTTCTCCATAATTTCTCAGAATACCAATTGCACTGTCAGTGTAAGGAGCTCTTAGCACAACTGATTTCTTAAGCATTATTTTTGCAAGCTTTGTGGCCTCTATCATGTGGCTTTGATGACAAAGCCCAACTAAAAGAGTAGAA
>JASKGM010089431.1:0-10580 GCA_034509205.1 Ceratonia siliqua
GAGAAAAAATTTTAACAACATTATTTTTTAAAAGTATTCTTTTAAAATTTTTTATTATTAAATAAATTAAAATTAAAAAGTTACAATTTAGTATATAAAACAGTAAGACTAACTGTGTGTGTGTGTATATATATATATATATATCATATTTTATTTATTATTTTAATATTTTTAATATAAAAATAAATATTATAATCATATTTTAAAAATTATTGATAATTATAGTTAAGACTGGGTTGGCCCGATGGCCCTATGGGTTGGGCTTGCCAGGCCGAATTAAATCCGGGCTGGCTAGAACCAGTCCAATTATATGATTAGCCCGATCGGGTTGAGCTGGACCAGGTCGAGCCAGCCCGATTGCTAGCTCTAGTCAAAAGCTCAGGAGACTGACGAAGAAAACATGTTCGTTGCCTACCAAGTTGCTTCAACCTCAAATGACTATACTTGGCTTGTTAACAGCGGATGCACAAGTCACATGGACAAGAACTCACATATTTTCACTCAACTTGACAATTCTGTCAAGATTCCCATTACAATGGGAAATGGAGCTGTTATAAAATCAGCAAGTAAAGGCATTGTGAAAATTCAAACCAATAATGGCACTAAGCAAATTAAAAACATGCTTTATATGCCAGAATTGGATCAGAATTTGCTCAATGTCACTTAACTCATGAAGAATGGCTATACTTTACATTTTAAAGGCTCCACATGTGAGATATTTGATCAAAACAAGAATCATGTTATGAGCATAGAAATGAAAAATAAATTATTTCCCATTCAACTGAAATATTCTACAGAAATACCATTAAAAGTATAGACAGAAGCTGTTAGCTGGTTGTGGCATAAGTGATTTGGACACTACATCTTCAATTCCTTGAAACAACTATCATAGAAAGGTCTAGTAAAAGATTTACCAACAACTGAAGATATAATAGGAGTATGTAAAGGCCGTCAGATGGGAAAGATGCACAGAAAACCTTTTCCTACAGGCATTGCTTAGAGAGCAACACAAAAGCTACAATTAATACACACAGATGTGTGTGGTCCAATTAAGACTCCATCACTTGGTAATAGCAGATATTTTATTCTCTTTATTAATAACGTGGGTATTTTTCATGAAAGAAAAATTAGAAGTCTTCAAAATATTTCAAAGATTTAAAGCTGCGGCTAAAAAAGAAAATGGCTATGAATTAAAAACTCTAAGAAGTGATAATGAAATAGAATACACTTCTTCGGAGTTCAACAAATTTTGCCATGAAGTAAGAGTACAACATAAACTCACGGTTCCATACTCTCTACAACAAAATGGCATCTATGAAATAAAAAATAGAACAATTATGGAGATGACAAGATCAATGCTCAAGGACAAGAAAATGCCAAATAAACTCTGGGCAAAAGCTATTTATACAGCTATATATCTTCAAAACAGGAGCACTACAAAGGCTCTTCAAGACAAGACTCCACTTAAAGCATGGAACACTAATAAACCATCAGTAAAACACTTGAAAGTGTTCGGCTGCATATGCTATATCTATGTTCTTGATCAAAAAAAAAAGGCACAAATTGGAGTCAAAAGCAGAAAAAGACATTTTTATTGGCTATAACTCTCAGTCTAAAGGTTACAGAATTTATAACCTTGAGACTGGAAAAGTTATAGTCAGTAGAGATGTAACATTTGATGAGACAGCAAGCTGGAATTGGGAAGAACAAAAGGAAGAAAAACAAATTGTGCAACTACCAACATTCACAGAAAACAATTAACAAATTTCCAACATAGCACCAGCACAGAGAAACATAAAAGATGAAGAGACTGAGCCAACTACTCCAGAAATGACTTATTCACAAGCACCAATCAGTCCTGTATCCTGGAAGAGTTCATCATCATCAACAACTTCACTGATCGCCCCATAAAAAGCGAGGATTCAAATCCTTACAAGAAATTTATGAGTAATGTAAATCCTATCATTTTTCAACAATTGAACCTACATGCTTTGAAGAGGCAGATTAACATGAAGAAGGGAGACATGCAATGTAGGAGGAGATAAAAATGATAGAGAAAAATCAAACTTGAGAATTGATAGACAAGCCTCTGAACAAAGATCTTGTTGGGGTAAAATGGATTTTCAAAACCAAAATGAATCCTAATGGCTCTATCCTAAAGCATAAAGCAAGGTTGGTAGCAAAAGGCTACTCACAGTAATTTGGAGTAGACTACAATGAAACATTTGCTTTAGTCTCAAGATAAGATACTGTCAGGCTTATTTTGGCACTTGCAGCTAAAAAAAAGGCCAATATTTCAACCTGATGTAAAATCAGCATTTCTTAATGGAATTCTTGAAGAAGAAATCTATATTGAGCAACCACCAGGTTTTGAGGTCAAAGGCCAAGAAAATAAAGCCTTGAAGTTGAAGAAGGCATTATATGGCCTTAAACAAGCACCAAGAGCTTGGTATAGTAGGATTGATTCCTACTTTATCCAACAAGGCTTTCAGAAAAGTCCAAGTGAGCCTACACTATACATCAATGCCTATGGGAGTGGTGAAAACATCATACTCTTATTATATGTAGATGACTTGATTGTTACAAGAGGGAATCCTACATAAGTTCAAGAATTTAAGTTACAAATGAAGAAGGAGTTTGAAATGACTGACTTGGGTTATCTGCATTACTTACTTGGTATGGAAATCTCACACTTTAAAAATGGGATTTTCATATGCCAAAAAAATATGCAACAAAATTGCTAGAAAAATTCAAAATGGAAGGATACAAACCAATTGAGACTCCATTGGCTGCAACTGAAAAATTGTCAAAGGAATATGGCTCATCTGAAGAAGATGCAAGGCAATACAGAAGCTTAGTAGGTAGTCTGCTCTATCTTACAGCTACATTGACCTAACATCATGTATGCCACAAGTATTTTTTCTAGATTTATGCAAGCAAGCCATAATCATTTTATAGATGCCAAAAAAGTACTCAGATATATCAAGGTGATTGTTGACTTTGAAATCAAATTCACTACTACAAAAGATAAGGAATTAGTTAGGTTTACTGGCAGTGATTGGGCTAGCTGTCTTGATGACATGAAAAGTACATCTGGCTATGCATTTGCTATTGGTAATGGGGTATTCTCTTGGCTATCACAAAAACAAGAAATCGTGGCTCAATCCACTGCTGAGGCTGAATATGTAGCAGCTTGTGCAGCAATAAATCAAGCTATATGGTTGAGAAGAATACTGGCAGACGTAGGAGAAATACAAGAAGATTCTACCAAGATTTATTGTGATAACAAATCTACAAATGCCATTGCTAAGAATCTAGTCCAACACAGGAGAACCAAACATATCATGATTAAATTTCACTTTGTCATAGAAGCAGAAAATTCCAAACAAATTTTCCTGAGGCATTGTAGCAGTCAAGACCAAATTGCTGATATATTCACAAAAGCATTATCAAAGACAAAATTTGAATTCTTCATAAGTCAACTTGGAATCTGTAAAATAAGCATCAAGGAGGAGTATTGACAAGTGATACTCATTTATGGAAGCATATCTTCAAAAATAAAAATAAAATAGGCTAGCTGAAGAAATTTGATATAACATCATGTATGGCATTTAAACACATATTATGTATTTGAAAAGTAAGAAAGAAAAACTAGTGAAGGAAGTCAACATCGGTGGCTAATTAAATGGTGCAATATCACTCTTGAATTTTGTAAGCAACATTTAGCCACTCATAAGTCACATTTTAGCCAACTCTATAGCCACCCTTATGTCATGCTTGTTCATGGCATTAAATGGCATTGTTTCATCTATGCATATAAATTGAATGCCCGTTGAGCATTTGAAGTGTGCACTGGAGAAACATAGCAAAATCAAGTTGTACTAAGCTCTTTCTTCCAATAGTTAATTGTATTACAACTTTCCAATATTTTATCAACTTTCTCCTCTTAACTCTCCTATCTCCCATATCTTGCACTATCATACACTAACACAATTTCAGCACTAACAGTATTACATGCCATTAGTCTTGAAATTTGCCTAAGATGGAGTTGTAGACAAGCTTTTTCTAGCTGGTCTTAAAATCTAGAATAATAACTGAGAGTTGTAAATCTTCTTAGTTGATTATATATATACTGATGCTTAAAGATGATTAAAACTTTTTTAAGATGCTTCCTAGCTGTTCACTGTGACTTGTCATATGCTTTATGCTACTTCTTCATACCATACCACAAGAGATGTCTAGAATAGTTTTTTGCATATCATATACTGCCTTTGACATTTGAAACACATAAACTGTGGGTTCATTTTGTCTTTGTTTGCTTCTCTAATGCAATACCTATATTGATGTTAAATGCCTGCAGTCTGATGACATTGTGTCTGATGAGGATGATGGTGGTTCTCCAACTGATGATTATGGAGAAGATGATTCTGAACCTATTGAAACTCGTACTGGGAAAGAGGTTAGATTTTCTTTTGTCTTCATAGGCTTTTGATGTGAACTAATTTCCATTCTCGCTTCCTCTTTATTTGAACTATGGGTGTTGTGACTACTTAATGAATGGTTATTATGAGAAGCCTGCTTAAAAGAACTCTAATAACGAATTGTCTTTTATTGCAACATCATGGATCATCTGGCAATTGACCCGTAACTATCATGTTCTAATGTCTATGGACTTGCTCTAGACTCTGGCCTAATAATCACCTTAAGCAAAATATATGACAGGATGTTTTAGATCACATATAAATACATAAACCTAAATGAAATGGAGTACTTTCTAACTTGGGGTTGTTGTCTGAAGTTTCCATTTGAACTTAATCATCCTTCTCCCTTCTACTGTTGCTACAGCTTTTAAATTCTATATTTTGTCCCTTACTTCGTAGTACTTAGTTAACTCTAGTTTCATTCACTAGGATAATACCAAATGGGTAATTAGCATAATTCATAAAACAAGAACATGCAAGCATTCCATGTATAACAAATCTCACAAACTATTCTATAAGAATTTTCTAATTTCATACACATCTGCTAGTATTATAGTAACACTCAATATATAATTCCACATTAACTTCCATCGCATACTATAGACATTTACAGGCATAGAAGTAACAGGGTAATTAACACCCTTGTGAATAGGTAGGTATCCGATTATTCGTTTCTTGTCTTTCCCTAAACCATATAATAACATAAACTGATTGTCTCCTTCAAGTTTCTCAATATTTTAGTTCATGATAATACCACACATTTTTATTGTTACTGACAACTATAGCAACATCATAATGAAGTAATGTCAAAAATATAGTGATCACCATTTGTATGGTGGAAATATGTTTCCAATAAAATGCATCTTAACTCTATGTGTGCATGCTTCTAGATATTCTGTAGCATCCCTGCACTTTGCATCTTTCTTTCCAATGTGGCCAGGTCATTCTCATCATGACCCTTCTCATAAAGTTCCTTGTTTATAGCCCCGATCTACTGTATATTTTACACACATCAAGGAATACAGATATTTTAGTCATGCAATAAAATTCTCTTATACCACCATGCCGGTCAAGACATTATAAATCCTTGAAAAAAGAAACCATTTACATGCATATTACTGCCATATAGAAAATTATACACCATCTTCACTAATTTTTCCTCTAAGGAATGCATTACTGGTAATGATATGATACCCAAATGTATGCTTTCATAGAGAAATCCAAGTCAAAATACAACTCATGGCTTAAAGGCTAAATGCCACGTTCATGTCAACCCATAATCCATTGTTCTCAGTAATGGATGAATGCTAATCAATGACCACATAATCAAAGAGTGCACAATAATCATGGTTAACAAACTTACATATAAATAGATAGAAATACAGATGAAGTAAAATTTCCCAGTATTTGTTATCTCTTGTAGCTAGTTAGTATACTGTATCACCTAATAACTGACATAGACATCTACATATGAATTTAATATATTATAGGAGCCCCTTCATTGGTTACACTAAGGGAATTGCTCAAAGGTTTTCCAGCACAAATCATGGTCATATAACTTATCTCAAAGCTGGTAACAAATTTATAAGCCAACTTGGCAACTGAATACAACATTTTTAGCTTTTCATCAAAACCTATCTCAAAGCTGACAAATTTATCGGCCAACTTGTGAATTGGTACTGTTTCCAAAAGAACTTTTGTCCTTCCACCAGTTTTTTTACTTTTTTTTTTTTTTTATATAACCAAGAACAAAATGTACATAATCAGAAAGTGCACAATGATCACGGTTAACAAACTTACATATAAATAGATGATATACAGATGAAGTAAAACTTCCCAGTATTTGTTATCTCTTGCAGCAAGTTAGTAGACTGTATCACCTAATAACTGACATAGACATCTACATATGAATTTAATATATTATAAGAGCCCCTTCATTGGTTACATTAAGGGAATTGCTCAAAGGTTTTCCAGCATAAATCATGGTCATATAACTTATCTCAAAGCTGGTAACAAATTTATAAGCCAACTTGGCAACTGAATACAACATTGCTAGCTTTTCGTCAAAACCTATCTCAAAGCTAACAACAAATTTATTGGCCAACTTGTGAATTGGCACTGTTTCCAAAAGAACTTTTGTCCTTCGACCAATTTTTTTAATTTTTTTTATATAACCAAGAACAAAATGTAAGCTTTTAATAGAAAGCAACAACGAAAGAACGTGAGATGCCCCAATATCTAAGAAAAAAGAAGAATCCAATTTAATAACGTAAAAGCCAATACTGATAACCCAACCAATTAGACTATGTTCAAGGCATCAAGATATAGGTCCACAAGCACCATTGCATATAAACAATATGTTTTATGAAAACATAATATAATAATAAGTTTCAGCCAATTGGACTAATATGCTATGACTTTTAAAGATCAATTACAAAACAAAATTTCCATATTTTTATTGACCTATGTTCGTCAAAGAAGCATTTAATTTACCAGCTTCTACCTACAGCAGACCAGATTTAACCTACATGGCAGTTGCTTTAAATTGCCGATACAATAGAATAAAATCAGGATCTTGCTCCACTTGTTCCATTTGTAGATTAGAAACATAAGCAACTCATAATCTTCAAAGATAATTCATTAAATCTCATCAGGATAATATAGTAGATAACTACTATAAAATTACTTCAAATTATTTATTTCCCCCTTATTCACAAAGCTATATGCAATTATTCTTGTTACAATGAAGAGGAGCACAAAAGATTGAAACAAGTTAAAGGCCGTGCAACTAAACACATTGCACATAACTGACATTCTATCTGATCTTTAATGCCATATCCATTAAGCCAATTCTTTCATCATATAAGATATTTAAAAATTTCTAATATCTTCATATAAAAAATTTACTCACTACTTAGATAGAGTTGGGCTTAGCATGCTAAATGCTACTCACTTATGCTTCAATAATCTACACATTAAGTGGAAGGAAAAAAGAAAGAAAGACCATGATATAGATTGCTTACATTCAATAAGTGGATGGAATATGGTTTTTATAGACAACAAAATACATCGCACCTTTGGTGGAACAAATCAGGTACAACTAAAAGAACATAATGTTATTTTCTAACTTACGATGTTTTGATTATAATCTTCTTCTTTGTAAACCATAATGATAGCTTTGAATATGGATCCTTATTATTTAATGTGATTGGATTTACTTAATAAACCCAAAATACTGATAGTCTATGATGGGAGGGCCCATTAGTATATTTTATTAGGGTTATTGGTTCCCTCATTCTCCTATAAGTGAGTAATCCCTCACAAAGGGGGTATGTATTCAGCTAGCCCCATTGCAAGCACTTTCACATGAGGAGATAGGAAGGAAGGCCATTCCCAAAATACTCAATATGTCAAAGACAGGTATGACCTCTCTTCATATATTCTGCAATGTGGCTCTGGGTCTATGCAAGATCTTTGGTTCATCCTTTTCTTACACTACTGCATGCCATTATTTGTTGATGCCATAGATGATAATTATTTTGAACAAGTTTGATAGCCAAAGGATGTGAAAATGTAACCAAGGATGCCTTGGACCCTCCATTGACGATGAATGAAGAACCAGAGACCAAATTCTCCATGACCTTCAAGGCTCTGATACCATGAAAGAATTCAAAGGTAATCAAGATGGAACCAGTTTGATAAATGGAAAAGGAATTCATTTAGCTGGTGATGGACAACTCTCCATATATACACAAGAAGGTGGTTTTCAAGCCTAACACCGGCTTAAACAACTCTAACAATATAGTCATTCAAATGCTTTCACAATATTAAAATGCTGATATATAGTTTGACATAGGAGATGACATGGAACAGTGACATGTATGCTGACACAGGAGATGCATGCCATGCAATCCATTCTCACATAATCTAACAATTAATAACTTATAATAAAATATTTTACATATGTACCCAAATTGACTTGCCTATGATGATTATATAAGTTGAGTTTAACTTACTTTAATAATTTTAAATCGAAACAGCTTAGAGACACAATTTTTATAATTTTTTTTATCTGAATTATCTTCATCTCTTTTAACTAGATATATAAACACTTGTCCAAATTTTATTTGTTTTAAACACTAATCAACTTAATTTAGACCGTACTTGTGACAATAAAAATTTATTTGGTATGCTCTTATTGAATAAGCACTTACTTGAGTTATTTATTTATATGACGAAAGACATGAGTAGCTTGCATGAGGTCCTAGATTTAATTTTTTATATTGCTATATACCCAAAAAGTAAAAATCAAGTATGATGCTTGATGAGATAATTAAAGGATATATGACAGTGTCATTGTTTTATAAGTTGGCAGAGTTTCAAAGTATTTCACTTTAACTTTAGCATTTAAAAATGTGAGAAATGCAAGTTTTATATTAAGGATGGATATGGAATGATATAAGTCATATGAAAGGTTTTTTTTTCCACCCAAGAAAAGTAGCCATTAAGCAATTAATTGGACTCAAAGTTTCTGAATAATAAAAGACTAAATCTCCAAATTAACCTTCTCATAGCCATTCTAATTGGTAGGGTTAACTTCTCCAAAAGTTCTTCCCTACCTAGTTTTATTTTCGTTAATTATTGGACCATTTCCATGAACGTGATACCGTTTATTAATTCTGTAGCCTTAAGGAATGTAAATCCTTAATGAGAGTTTTTTACTATATAATATTCAGAAGGGATTAATTGCACCTGGTGAAAGGGGTTGTTCAAATGCATAATATCAGTGTAAAGTCCTCTAATATATATTTCTTCAGTTTAAACTTTGAGTCCTATAATTCTATGAAAATATTTGCAAGAACATATTTAACTAGAGAGGGAGTGTAGAAATGGGCCAAAAAGGTGATCATTAACTTGAGGCTTCTTCCCTATCCTAGTTCCTTGTTCTTTTTCTGCCATTTCCATGAAGTTGATGCAATACTTAACCTTAAGCCACGTAAAAAAAAAACACTTAATGAGATTGTGTACTAAGTACTAAAAACATAATCTTTGGTATATGAACGAAAAACAGGATTTGTTCACATGCCTATATAGTAGCAGAAACCATTAATAAACAGCAAGAGAGAGAGAAAAATAAGAAAATGAAGTAAAGTTTATATTCTCATTGATCAAAATATGTAACAAAATAGAAGAGGATCCACTTATTTAACTATCTTAGCCCAAAATAGAAAATGGCCATAAATTCCCAGGCTTTCATCTTAATAAATAACTGATTGTGGATCCTACATATATATAAAGCTTCGCCTAAGGAAGCATGATCAGTTACTGATCCAATGAGGAACAATATTCACCAACGCCGCCAGAATAGCCAGCGCAGTAGAAAGGATTCTGAACCACCACATTTTTGCTCAAAATGATGAATATTTCAGAATAAATTATTTATTATTTATGAATGAATTATCTTTTCAACTTGGTATATATATAGGCAGTCCACAAAAGGTTCTTTCTTCTCAGGCACTACTTTTTGAACTTATCATCTAGAACTCTTTGGTGATTCTAATTAATTAATGCAGTTCAGCATTATGCAACTTCAATTTTTTTTTTTCATTTATTTGAATTCTATTTTCAACTTTAATTTTAGCCTCTTGAGTTTTTATATATATCCAGAGTACGAGCTCTCTAGATTTCAGAGATAGCTTGAATAATTAATTCTCTGAATATTTTGGGAAAAAAAAAAGAGAAATATATAAACTTCTCCTTAACATGCATTTATTGCTCAATGAGAGCAACGGTTGCATCATTTTTAATTCTCCAACGACTTTCATAATTAAAATATTACTGCATTTAAATTCAGGTGGACCCATGAGAATTAGATGAATTTAGATACAACCATTTGTAATGAAAGGTTTATAATAGACTTTTTTTTTTTTTTGTGTGTGATGAAATTAAGTTTTTCATGTCGATATAAATAGTTCAAGAGATTGGAAAGGTTGGATTCAGTCTAGCTCATCGATTAAAATAAACAAATGAAGATTATAGACATTTTTATTTTGTTATTATTATTTGATGAATTTTATACTTAAAAAATAATTCATAAGG
>JASKGM010089442.1:0-29001 GCA_034509205.1 Ceratonia siliqua
AAGAGTGTTAAACAAACACTCACAGCTACCTCAACTATGGAAGCAGAGTACATCGCTTGTTATGAGGCTACTTGTCAGGCTATATGGTTGAGGAAACTGATATCTGGTCTGCATCTAGTTGAATCTATATCACGACCTCTGACCATTTATTGCTATAGTTCATCTGCTGTATGCTTCTCTCAAAATCATAAGAATTCCAATCGTACAAAACATTTTGATGTTAAACTCTTGCTTGTGAGAGAGAAGATTGCTGAATCTCATATTCGTGTAGTTCATATTCCTGGTAACATATGCTTGCGGATCCGTTGACCAAAGGCTTACCTGTAGGAGTATTTCAAAATCATGTGACCCATATGGGTCTTGTTAAATTTTTTTTTTATGCTGCCTTGGTCTAGTGAGAGTCTGAGTTGTGTCCATGAAGGGCATTTTGATGTAATTTGAATTTTTTTTTAATGGTTAAAGTCCATTTTTGTATTCCGTTTTATTCATATATCGAAACTATGTTGATGATTTTATATATATATATATATATATATATATATATATATATCATTTGTTTCCCTATCGGATTCACTGATGTTATGTTGTTTCATTTCTGAACCTTGTTAAAGTTTAGTGTACACTGATTGCTTAATATCTACTAAATTTTGTAACTCTGTTATTCGTTCTGATTATTGATTAATGCTATCCAAGTGGGAGATTGTTAAATTAATTTAATAATTTTGTATGGATTAACATTAATTAATTATCAGTCCAATTACAGAATTAATTAGGTTATCAGTCTTGGATTAGCACTAAACTAAGAATGGATTGTGTCTTAATAAAATGTGGGTAATTTATGGTAGGTTTGATTACTTACAAGCCCATTGGGTAGAGGCCCCAACTTGCAGCCCATTTTGTAGTCAGTTAGTTTCCTATCACATTTTCTGACTAAAGGAAGAGAGAGTCAATTTTTGTAGTTTAACTAATTAACTTACAATTAATTAATTAAAAAAACTATAATTTGTTAAATGGGAGTTATCTTTTAGAAACTGTTCAGCAATTTTAAAAGATAATGGGAGTTACAATTTTTAAGATATACGTTAAACTCACTGTATTCTCTCTCTTCCTCTTCTCTAAATTTTTGTGTTGGGCACAGCAAGATATCAATTAATTGTTCTTATTGGATTAGTTGTTGTTTTGCTTCTCTTTGTTATAAATAGCAAAGGTGTTCATCATATAGTTCATCAATGAATTCAATTAGTTCTTCCTTTGGAGGTTAATATATTTTATTAATTTAGTTGTTGTTATAATCTTTCATTTTGTGCATAAGTAATATTAACAAACAAGACGAAAGTTGAAGAAGTATTAATTTTGTATGAGTACATATTTGGTGTTTGTTGAAATGGAGAGGCCTGATTCTATATATAGCTGAAATCTGTAGCTTAACCACTAGGACACGTGGTAGTCTTTTAATCATTCACTAGATTAGCGTTGGTAACCATCCAGATCTCAATGTCTAATTTTGTGGCCATGGGTTTTACCATATTTGAAAAAACTTCTGTCCAATGGTTATTAGGGATGGCAATTATATTTATATATCTGGAAATTTTACATATTTGAGTTTAGATACGGAGATTAATAAATGGCTGAGTTTAGGTTTGAATAATTTTTTAACAATTTTTACTGTTTTGGGTCTAGGTAATATAGTTATACAATGGAAAACGAAGTAATAATAATTAATTTATTTCAATGACCAATATTTTTATTTTTATTTTCTTTGATTTCTTATATATAACCATTTGTGATCTTAGTCTTGAAAACGTGAAGAAAGATAAATTTTTAAATCATAAGAATAATTACGCCGTTGAATTGAGATAATTATTATTAATTATTTTTTTATTTTAAATTATTTATTATTTTATAAGCTTTATTATGTTTTAAATTATCTGTGGTTTTACATTACTAGTGAAATATTAATTGTTATTTTTTTAACGTTATCTTTATTTATTGTTATCTTTAATATAATAGTAAGAAAAGTTTAAATTGACTTTAATAAGGATAATTTAGTTAAATACAATTTGTTAGAATTAAGACTAATTAATAGTTACCTTAATTCTTGTACTATTAGCTTAAACGATAAATAATTTGAAACGGAGGGAGTATATATTTGTAATATAACAATAAATATTTAATTCATATTATTTATTTAAGTTAGTAATTAAAGATAGATGTCAATTCATATTGTTTTAAATAACTCATAAAATAACTATTCAAGAATAATACTTATTATTTTAGTATTTAAAATTTTAGAATTATAAATATTTATTGTTCTAGAGTTTTTCTACTTTTATTTTGAGTTTATATAAGTTGATTTTTTTGTAAATGGACATGAGTGTGGAACAAATTTATCAAGTTTAATATTTCTTTGGGTAGATGGGTCTAGGAGTTCGAGGTTTTGAATTTATTGCCCCGTATGGTTATAAGTTTGGGAATGGGTTTAATATTTTTGTATGGGTGAGTCTAATATTTTTATACAGTTGATTTAAATATTATAATACTTTACTTATATATTATTTAATATTAATTTTAAAAGTAAATTATTATTGTTTTATTAAAATAGCTTAATTATACATTTTTTATTATAAAAAATATATATAATTTTTTAAAAATTAAAAAAATATTATAACTTAACTCAATATTAAATTTAATTTTGTTTAAATTTTAAAAAATTATCCAATCTTTTTTTTTACGTTAATATTATTAAAAAATAAATAAATAAATTATTTGAGTTTTATAAAAAATTTTATTATTTTATAAAATATATTAAATTTATAAATAATTTATTAAAAATTAAATTAAATTATAATATTTTAATTAAAAAAGGTTCGTAAAGTACTATCTGACCAAGTTGTACATTTTTATTCTTAAAAATAGTGATTCCGTACACAAGTGTTTACAACGTGAGAGATTTTACGTAAATTGATTTACTAAATTAAATCAATGAATGACAGTAATACGAAGATATCCAATAAATGTTTTTAGTCAACCTTTCTCTAAAACATTTATGTATTATAATTAATTCACTTTTTTATTCAATTAAAGATAAGTTATTTTTTACAAAAGGAAGAAAAACTATTTATACTAGAATTTATAAAAGAAAATTCTCATAGACTAACCCTAAAAAAATTGGTAAAACTTGAATTTGAATTTATAACTATGTATTAATTAAATACACACGATTTGCTCTTCTCTTTTAATAAACTAATCCCTTGAAATTAAACTAGTAGCCATGTAATCGGTTAATTTATGGATCAGCTATTCAAATTTGTTTAAGTTGCTTTTGTTTAATAATTGCAGACACATATGTTGATACATTATTTACCGGGCTGATATCCGGTCAAGATAATTTAGATCTGATTATGATCAATCATCTTTTTATTTTAATTATTTGTAAACACATAAATAACTATAATAAAATATATATTTTTTATTAAAATTATTGTGACCATCAATTCAAATACAAACAGTTATTATAAACTAAAAATAAAAAAAAAATAACTAAGACGAAATGATCCAATTTGGGTGCCAATTAAGCATCCCCTAATTCGAGTAATTAGTATATGATGATCAATTATAAAAAGAAAACATTATCATACGATTAGATTAAAATCAAGCTGTTTTTAATATATCAAAATTTAAATCAATAAATTTCAATTAAGAACCTAAATTTACGGATATCAAATTTCTGATAGGTGGGATAAAGACCAACAGAAAATGACCCTCCATACTTGCCATCCCCATAAGCTATTTACTTTTTCCCAGTCAAATGCTTTTGTGCGACTACAGTCAAATAGGCACCGCCATTTCTAGCATTGCAGCCCCACAACATCCCTCGAATACACACCGCCAACGCCTTCATTGGCCATTCAATTTGAGTCAAAAGTAAATTAATGTCACCAATTATTTAATTATTGATTAAGAATCAATCTTTGATTTGTCAATGTTGAAGATCTTTGTGTGTTGCAGCTGTGTCCCTCCTGGAATTGATGTTGCTATCTTCATTAATTATTTGCACTTTTAATTTTAATACCAGATTGACATCAATATCCCTATCTTACTTTCCAATAAAAAGGACCAGATACTTCCATGCATGTATTGATCAATTCGATATTGAAGATTCCGAAGCTTGATTTCTAGTATTATCCATTCAACATATATATATATATATATATATATATATATATATTGTGTGTGTGTGTGTGTGTGTGTGTGTGTGTGTGTGTGTGTGTGTGTGTGTGTGTGTGTGTGTTGGGGCCTTTTTTTTTCTTTGCTATTTTAGAATATTAATTTTTATAGAAAACAAATGGAATCTTCAAGCATCTTTGGTTGATGACTTCTAGGTAATTGATAATTTAATATTATTGTTACTAAAACTTGTCGGTGGAACAGAAGTTTGTTCTTCATTCAGTCAATAAACATGGTGACAAATTATTTGACTGGCTTTATTAATTATCATAATTTCTTTGTCTTTTAACTAAGATCAAGTGTGAACTAATAAAATTTTCTTATCTTCTTCTTTGTTTTTTTTTTTTTTTTGAGAATTTGTTATCTGGTTTAAATTCTAGCTAAATTAATCTCTTTCACACTGAAGATCCATAGAGAAGTGTTCTACGTGTCAGTAGAATTATAAGCCCAAATGCTAATTCCGGTTTAGCACACTCAAAATTTTCCTACCTTGAACAAAAAATTAGGTGCCAAAGGATAGAAATTGGCAATAGTAATGCCAATTTCGTCCAATGAAAATCATTATGCTAGTGTGGAACCCAAATCTTGAGATTAACACTTAAGAAGAATTTATGTTCCTAATGCACCAAGTCAAGTAAGGGGTGTATCCTTAGATTTACTTGAGGAAAGAGTTAATTTCAACTTAGGTACAAACTAATCCAAAAATATTTTTATTCTAAAAAATTAGATTTAAATATAATTTTAGTACCTTTAATATTATAAAGTTTTAATAAAGTCCTGTATTTTCAATTTAAATAATTTTATCTTTTTATATTTTAAAAAAATTTAATTAAGTCCCTCTATCAATAAACAAAAAATGATGATAAAGTGATTAATTAGTATATATGGATCTATTGTTATTTATTATGAAGTAATTAATTGACAAATCATCAAGTAAAATAACGCTAAAATATAAAAAAAAAAAAAGAAGAGAAAAACAATAAAATCACGTTTAGCGTAATTTTACTTTATTTTTAGTAAAATAATCACTTTATATGAATAACAATATAACCATTTATGTATAATATCATTATTTTATAAGAAAAAAAAAGAGAGAAGGTAATTGAATTTTTTTAAAATATAAAAGAACAAAACTGTTTAAATTAAAAACAAATGGATCAAATTAAGATTTTTACAATATTAAAATGACTAAAAATATGTTTAAGCCAAAAAATTAAAATAAATAAAAGTGTACTTACACATAAATGGGTAACACACATATGAAAAAATATATTTAATTTATTTTAAAATTTAATTTAATTATATAAATAAAATTAACGGGAATTAAATTTCCAACAGGTTTAATAGTACAAAACTTAGATACCATATCAATATTCCAAAATGATTTAATTATTAACCCAAAAAAATATGATTTAATTAATTTGTATCTATAACATAAACACTTCAGATTGATACACGTTTGTATCGAGAGTATGGTTTTTGCCATTCACAGTAAATGTCTATTTAGGTGAATTCTAGCATGGTAACAGTGGAAAGTGTTAAGTGTTTGACGGCTTGGCTTGGCTTACGTGAAAGGCCATTTGCAAATGGTTTGGATATTATAATTCTTGATGAACTAATTATGTATTTATGTTATTTGAAATATTAAGTAAACTGTTAAAACTTTGAGAAGATATATCATTTAATTGTTAGCCATCCTAGTAACCAGCTCTCCTACATAGGAGTGCTGGTTACTAGGATGGCTAGCAAAACGCTAGAAGAATTGGTTACCTGAATGATCCTGAAAAAAATATCATGAGTTTTATCTTGAGAACGCACAGTAGCTTGTGTTACAAATATAAAAATAAATTTTACTCTTTGGTGCAATTTGTTGATATCTTCATGTCTAAGGGAATTATTTGTGTTCTTGTTAGTACCAACTTGATGAATATACTGAACAGGAAATCTATTAAGCAAAAAGAGGAGAAAGAAAGATGTATAAAAATATCGCCACTAACCCTAACGGTTAGTAATGTTTTTTTTTTAGGAAATTTGTCATTTATAAGAATCCCTTTCTTAAAAATGAGACTCCAATAAAGTTGACAAAATGTATTTAGTTAGCTCTTAACTTTCTTGAGAATAATATATTGCATTGCTGAAAAAATATTATTCATTTGTTTGGTTCATACTACATATTCTTAGAAATATAATTTATTTTTCAAAAATGTCATTTGATTTAATTAAAAGAAAGTAGAATAACATATGTATCAAGATAATTGTAACATTATAAATAATTCTATTATTATAAATTTTTTTATTTTCATATTAAAATTTTAATAAAAATTAGTTTAAAAAAACTTATTTTGTTATTTTTAAAAAATGACGAGTTATGGATGAACAAACTCACGAAAGTGATGGATGAAGGAATCGAGAGTGATAATGAGAACCAGGAATAAAAATGAGGACAATGGAATAATTTCTCGTTTGAAAATTTTGCCATTTCCATAGAAAAGTTATTTTCTGACCGTCACAGGGGGAAATATAATTTTTTTCCTCCTTCACATTTTTTTATTTTTAGGAAAAATTTATGTTTAAGCATATTTTTTTATCATTCTTACCAAACGTGAGAAATAAATTTTTTCATCTAATTTACTCAAAAATATAAAAATATAACTGGTATTAAAAGTGTTATAACTTATTTGAGCATAAATTTTTAAATTTTTGAGCTGCAAAATAATTGGCACAATGAATACCGATTTATCAGTGTTGAAAAATTGCAATTTCTATTAGATTTTCTTTGTTTCTATTTTTTTTTTTTTTTTTTTTTTTGCATATCAAAAGTTTTGCAAGCGAGGGTCATTTTGAATTTCTCACTGAGTCGCGTATTTAGCCGAATTTGGCAAAATAACTTGACGACCGTTACACAGTACGACAGCTACATCATGCGCCGATCACTTCGAATTTGAAGTACTGGTTCTTGTTAAAATTCAGTTTCATTGCACTAAAACCCTTGACAAAAATAAATAAAAAAAATAGCAAAAAAGGGGTCATTCTAAATCTCCGTTTTGTGTAGCCTGCATTCAAAAGTAGAGGGAAAATGCACTTTCTTATCTAAATTTTTTGTCCAATTGCTTGTTTTTTTCTCTTAAACTATAAAACATAATATACCATTTTGATTTATTAACATTGTAGCAATTTTCATCCACAGAAATTAATGGTTAAAAATTTTAATAGTCAATCATTAAACTTTAATTTTTAATAGAAAGTTTGGATATTTCGGCTAAAGCTATCACAATAAATTATGATGCAATGTTTCATTTGCATAAATTAGAAAATAATAAAAGCGCAATTAGACCCAAAAGTCATAGTGAAAAAATGCAATATCTTTAAAAGAATAAAAAAATCACATCTAATATCACAAAAATAAATCCATATTATAAAATAGTTTGAGACACCATAATTTAGAAATATTGTACCTCATAAAATATCGTATTCTTTTCTTTTACCAGAGACAAAAGAAATGAGACTGAGACATTAATATTTTTTTGGTTTAATTACATTTATAATTTCCTTAGTTTGTTAAAATTCTAATTTTGGTTCTTCTATTTAGTTTCATTATAAATAATATAATCTTTTTAATTTTTTTAAAGTTACAATAAAATTATAATTTTGGTTCTCCTAATTTTATTATAAATAATTAAAACTGTAATTTTGATGAAATTAAAAAAATATATTATTTAAGATAAAATTAAGAAAAATAAAATATAATATTGATAAATTAATAGAATTAAAAATATAATTAAACTTATTTTTTTAAAAAAAAACCCTGAAGACCTGGTCAAAACTCAGTGCTTCGGTTGGACAAAGAACAAGATATGGGAGACCATATGGATGTGATGGGGATAGTGATACCTTGCTTGGTGGGCTTTTTTTTAGGGTCAAAGACAAGTCCTGGCGAACGCGGAGATCGTAGATTCATGTATTTGTGGCAATCAAACTCAATGAGATTTAAGAGTTTTAAAAAGGTTGATGACGATTATGCTCAAAAGTCATAACCCAGGTGCCCCTTAGCCCCTTATTTTATAAAGTGGGATTGTTTAAGGTACATGATCCAGCTGTCCTCACACTCTTTTGGCCATCATCATTTCCTATTCATAGCTTATTACTAACATATAGCTACATATAGCAAAATATACAGGACAATGTGCTTGATATAGTGTTTGTTTAGATTTATTTTAAAAATAAGTTATTTTTTTAAAAAAATAATTTAGTTTAATAAAAATATATTTGTTTATTTAGACTTATAAAAAATAGATAAGTTAATAAAAATGGAGAAACCTCCTATAAGAAGAAGTTAAAATTTTTATCTTTTACTGATAAGGAGAAAATAAGAAGAAAGATAAACTTTCATTTTTAAAATTGTTCACCCTATTTCAAAAACTTTTCTAAATTATTGCATACAAAGATAAAACAATTTCTCCTTAAAAAAAGTCATTCTTAGAAGAATTTTAATGAATTCAAATACTTTGAAAGTAAAAAATTGCAAAATTTCAATTATCACAAACCTATATTTACAAAGCTTAATTACTCTTTAAAACTTTGAACAAGATCTTAAATTCGATCAAATGAAAAACTAGAACTATACAAAACCTGTTATTTTAAATTTCAAGCAAGTTTTTGGGACACTAGAAAGGAAACTGAATATCATGAGACATTATTATAAAATACAGTATATCTGGATACACTTAAATGTAATTATCCCTAATAATTTTATTGTAAATATAATATATTTTTGTAAAAGAAACAAAAGAAAAAATATTATTTAAAAATTAATTATTCAATATTTTTTAAATTATTACTACTTTTTAAGTTGTTGAGAAAGACATTTTAAAAAATGATGAATTATTAAGTAGGATTTTTTTTCTGTTGATCATTTCTAGCTAATAGGATTGAATACCAAACAACCAGAACCATCATGAACTTAGAGGAGGAAAAAGAAAAATTGTGAATATATTTGCTCCAAGACAAACAAAAAATAGAGTTCAATGAATGACGTGAACTTCCTGTGAGAAGATGATAAATTATAATAAAAGAAGATTATTAAATTAAAATAGTAATTTTATGAGACCAATTCTTAACTTTTGAAATTCTCATATTATTAAAAAATATGAACTCAAAATTGATTTCTTAATTTTTTGGGGTTTCAAAAAGACCCCTATAATTGTGCATAAGGGGGTTCAATATAAAAGACAATTGTCTTTTTTTTTCTCATGAATTTAACTTATTTTTATATAAAAGATGTTCTTTAATTAATACAAATAAAAAAGTCATGTTAATCAGTGTAAGGTCCAAGTTGGTGACAAGATGTTATTCCTGCACCTAAGTTCTAGGTAAGATCTAATTCACAAGCCCGGTTCATATTATGTAATATCATTAGTCCCCTAAGTTTATCTAAGTATAGCTCTAATGAACTTCCAAGATGCCTTTTTATTGATAGACATGGCTATTTTAGTTCATTCTTCATATTTGGTTCATTGATATGCATTTCAAATTCTATATAAGCGTGTTTTGTTCAAAGTGCCCCTAAGTTTTGGTGTTCGAAGATGATATATGATGGAGTTTTAGGTCTCTCTGTAGATGCGTGTCTATACGCTTTTCTTGATCTGCAAAGTTCTTTTTCTGGCATTTTAGTCCTTCGGTTTCTCGAAACTAACATGGGCAATACAGTCATTTTACCATACTCACATTTTTGAAACATCAAAATATATTGGTAAAGGTATAGTCATAATCATTCATCTTCCCTCATTTTCTCCCAAACTTTCATCGAAATGGAGGTTTTTCACTTCTAATCAGATATCATGTGCTCTCTCTAATCTATTGAATTAATTCTTCATTCATTTTGTGAATTTTGTTGTACACTTTTCAGTTGAGTATTTCTTATCATATTGGTTCTCTGAAACATCAAGTCTTCTTTTGGTCATCAGTTTGGTGTTTATGAAGAGGTTCCTAACCAATCCCTTTCGCTAAAGTTTGGTATGTCTTCAAAAGAGAGGAATTTACTCATGCATTTGGATTCTAGGGTTTCAAAGTATATCGACCCTCCTATGTTAATGCCCTGGGACATGGTAAACATTGACTGGATTAGGCCACCCGTTCTTCAAGTTAGCTCTACAATGACAATTGATGTCATGACCCAACACGCCAGGCCATGACTAATGCTAGGATTGAGGGTGCCTCGACTTGCTAACCCAAGCAAGCCTTCCACCCAAATTGCCTACCTACAACTATTTTAACAATCACATTCGTTTGTGAATAAAGAAACATTTCTCATTAAAACAAATCCTTTTCAAAACCATGCTACAAAGTAGTTAACAAAATTGGGTTTTCTTTAGATTACCACCTTAGATTCTAAACTCTCTCACACATCCTAAAACCATTCCTATCTGCAGCTCTTGAATGGGACTATATGTTGGATGGACTTCGAAAAAAAAACAAGGTCCCCGAAGGGTGAGCTCTAAAAAGCTTAGTGAGGAAAATCAAATTAAAAACAAATCATATCTCATGTGATGCATTTACATGAAATCTAAATAATTAATTCCTACAACAAGTTTCCTTCTTCTCTTATCTACAGAAATGCTATGATGAATGCAGTAATATATTTCTTTCGAAATCATAGGACTTAAGCTGTTGATTTATGAAACAAATAAACTTTTCAACCAGTGTAGAAAGATGTTATGCAATATTCTGAAATCTCAACCCAAAATAACCATTAAATAAAGAACATGGCGATCCTATATAGTTCCATGGAAGAATGATGTGCAAAGTTTAAAATGTTCGTAAATGTATTAATCACTAATAGTATAATGATAAGTTTACTCCAAGGTCGATATATCGCAGAATTGTAGTGATTTAAATTTTTATTTGTTTTCTTTAAGATACTAAATTTATCAAACAATCAAAATGAAATAAAACAAAATAAGATAAAATAAAGTAAGATGAAATAAACTAAAATAAAGTAATTCAAATAAAATAAAGTAAACAAAATAAAATAAAATCCTAATTAAACACACTAATCAAATTATTAAAGATGATCAAAATTAATTAATTAAATTGACTAAACTGAGGAATGCAAAAATAATAAATGAAGTTAAATTAAATCCTATGAAATCTAATGGGGGTTTAACTAATTAACCAATCATGTATTAAAATATTATGTGAACCAAACAAATATTACCAAGCAGAGATTATTGGTTTTTTCCACTAAGGCTAGAGAATTGAATGATCATGATTAACTCTCACTTGTAATTAACTAATTAATTTTCTTGATTTAGGTCATTACTTAATTAATTGGATTAAACACAAGAAAAGACACACAACCATTTAAATCAAATCAAATCAATGAATTTAATTTAAACTCTTATTCAATATAGCTTAATTAAGCGCAGATGACATGTCTAACACCTAATTCTCAAATACCAATTTTAATTAAAAGTAATAGGTGATCATTCCACAATTTATAATAAAATGGGATAAAGAACAATAAACAAGAAATAATATCAAACTTACATTAAACACTATATACCAAAATATTCAATACATTCTTGGTAGCTAAACTAAACACCCACAATATGTTTAGCCACTCATAATTAAATTAAAATCAATGAATTAAAATAATAAAGTTCTAAACATATAAAAAAAAAGGAAAAAATAAAATGAAAATAAACGAAAATAAAAATAAAAAGAGGCTTCCCATTCTTCTGCAACAATGTCCGCGAACAACCAGCGTTGATCATGACAATAGTTGCATGGTAGTGGCAAGCTCGAGCTTCACGATTGTAGTGATGTTCCTGCTCCATAGAAGGCGACACCGGCAATGGTGAAGAAGAGAGGGAGCATGGTGGTTGACTGAGGAGATAAAGAGGAAGAGGGAGAAAGATAAAGAGAAAGAAGAAAAGCAAAAATGAGATGGAGCTGTAGAGAGGATGATGTCTTGAAGGAGAAGGAGATGGAGATGGAGAAATTTATAGGGAGAAGGATGATAGAATCCTAGTAAAGGAAGGATTCTTTGTGCCGCCGCTGCTATCTTCCTAACCTCTCTTGCTGCTGCTATCTTTCATTGAGTTAGAGTCATTCTTTCATCCAGCAAAACAACGACGTTTTGCTGTTGGTTTTTTTCTTTTAGAAATAAGATACTCTAAGCCTTCCTTCAGCAATTCCTGCAAATACACAACAACAAAAACTCAAAGTAATGTATTCCTAAAATAAAATGCATAAAAAATAATTAAAAACATAGTAAACTATTAGGACAAATATTGGTTTATCAAATAGCCCAAATTGTCCACCTCCAGGATCAACTCAAATGGAGAGGAAACAAATATCTCACCTCACCTCTAGGACTAACTAAACTGAAGGGAGACTCTTCTAGAACTAACTCAACTAGGGAGTAGAAGAATGATGGTTCGGCACTCTCTCTCCGGGATAAACTCAACTAAAAAAGAGTGGAGAAATCAAACCCTCTGCCAGGACCAACTCAACTGGTAGAAGTCATGACTAAGGTACACCTAGTGGTTCTACCACAAATACAATTATGGATCCTAAGGTAATCATAAATCATTAAGACAATCACAACACAGCCATGCTAACATATATGCCCTTTAAAATCAATTTGTATTGTTTGTTTCCATAAAAATTTATCCATTTTGAACACAATGATACAAACTCTTTCAACCAGAAAAGAATGAGTATATAAACCATGGAATCAAATGAAAACATCAATTTACATGATTTTCTTGGAAAAGAAGAGAAATTTCAAGTGTTTCATGGAACATAATATTAAATATAAAGTACATGCATCGTGACATGATCATATCATGCATGAACCTCACCATGTAACTAATGCTCTCTCTCTTGAGTACCTGTAACACCCTAAAGTCCTAAGAGTTTAAATGAAAATCTTAAACCATTAAGTTACAATATGTCAATGTGCACTGAGGCAATACATAAAGATTTGGGATAAAACAACATCATGATCATGTTGAGAATGAAATGAAGGAGTTAAGGGTCAAATTTCAAGGTAATCTGAGCAATATTTGCAAGTGTGGTCGACGCACCATACCATGCGGTCGACCGAACCTTGCTATATGTGTATAAATAGAAATGTACCCAAGGTTTCATGAAGGAGTGGGAGAAGAGGCTGAAGAAGAAGGCCTAAGGGCACCAAGTTGAGCACCCCAAAGGAGGTTTATACTGCCAAAACTCAGGTAAGTCTTTCCCATATGATTTCTGAGCATTTCAACCTTCATTTCACTATTCATAGGAAAGAGGAATTTTGTATGGGGTTTCTCAGGAATCACCACAAGTATCTAGAATAAGATAGAAGTTATCAATCAACTCTCCTCGCTCTAGTAAGTTGTCCGGTGTCTAAGGAAACTATATGTATAAAAGGTTTTGGGATTTAGTATATTTTGCGACTTTTCACTATTTCGAGCAAGAGAAACCTTTCCTAAATTATAATATGATCCTAAAACCAATTTGGGTGTTGTTTTTTAAGGCCTTGAGCAATAATTCGATAACAACAATTGGACCCAGTAAGGTATAGTTACGTGCACTCCAATTTAAAGGGACTCAGGTGAGGAAAATCTCTCCCAAAACATATCATAGCTCTTGAGAGTAGGTGGGAGTGTGTAGGAGGTGAATTTAGTGAATTTATGAGGAAGGGAACAGTAGGAGAAATTAATTGTAACAATAAGGAATCATAAAAGAACCCAATGGGTACTAACATGCTCAGGCTAGAAAGGGATCATGTAAAGGAACAAGTGGCTCATAAAGAGGGGATCAAATAAAATTAAGCCAAGAAATGCCATAAGAATCACCTACACATAGATTAATAGGAATCGATAAGGCCAAGGGTTTGGAAGGGCAAGGTAAGGATAATAGGAGATGAAATGAAATTCTAAATAATTAATATAGGAATTAGTATAAAGTAAAAAAGGGTATCAAGGAATAGGGATTAGTAAGTTTGGAAGTGACAACTGCATAATGTGAAGATTTAGCTTAGGAAAGTTGAGAGCTTTGTATATAGGAAAAGTGACATTGCATAGGAATACTTAGGGAAGAGGGCATTAGACTGCATAGTGAGGATCATGCATGATATAATCATGACATAGTGCATATGATTTATGTTTAATATTTTCTTTTCCAAGGAGCATTAGAATGTCGTTTCATTTTTGAATGAAATCATATAAACTGTTAGTTTTGATTGAGATCATGAAATTACATAATAATTTTATCTAGCTAAGAGTATTTATATCATCCCATTCAAAATGGATATATTTTTATTTGAGAAAGCACATGTGTCAACACAATTTTAGGGATCCATAGTTGTATTGTGGTAGAACCACTAGGTGCACCTAAGTTACAACCTCTACCAGTTAAGTTGGTCTTGGTTGAGGGTTTGATTTCTCTAATCCCCTTCGATTAAGTTGGTCCCAAAAGAGCCTCCCTTCAGTTGAGTTGGTCCCGAGAGTGAGATATTTATTTTCCCCTCTAATTGAGTTGGTCTTAGAGGTGGACCGTTTGGGTTCTTCAATGAAACTCTATGAGATCCTCGTATTCTTTATGTGGTACTTATTTGAGTTGAGGTTTTCGAACCCAACATTATTTCTTGACACTTGATGTTCCATTTTCATAAAATGGTCATTTAAAGTATATGGATTTTTTTATAAATGAAACATATTATTGCATTCATTACAACATATCAAGAGAAGAGAGTAGAAGGAAGTTAGAGGTAAAAGTTGAGCTCTTTAGGTCCATGCATACATGCACTACATGAGATATGATTTGCTTTTTGTTTGATTTTTCTCATTGAATTATTCGAAGCTCACCCCCTTTGGGGATGTTGTTTTATTTGTAAGTCCATTCAGCATATAGTCACATTTCCCAGTATAATTCCAAGAATTGCATATAGGAAGGGTTGAGTTGTGAAAGAGAGTTCATATGTTATGATGTAACTTATGGAACCCGGTTTTGTATTATTATATATAAAATAATTTTTTAAGAAGAAAAGTTCTTTGTGTGAAAAAGGTATGAAAGGTCCAATAGTTACAGCTGAGAAATTAAGTGGTAAGGCTTACTTCGGTGCAAGTCAAGGCACCCTTAGTCCTAACGCTGGTCACGACTCAACTATTGGGTCATGACAGTACCCCTATGTTGTCCCATTGTATCTATGCATGTATATGGAAATGGATCCAATTATGTTAGCAAATAACATAACCAAATAATATTAGCTTCACATTTGGATGGCCACGATGGGCATTTGTGTTTTGTTTATATGTAAACACAATTAAATTTTACTTACATGTAAACAAAATAAATATGCATCGCGGCCATCTAAAGTGAAATGGACAGCCACGATACTAACATGATCTAGTCATGTTAACCCCTAACATGACCGAATCTAGATCTGCATGTATATATTCAATTTTTTCCAGAACCCCGAACCTTCATAAGATGCAACCTTTGCTCACTATATTACTATTCCGTGTTCCCTAATATCTTTTCATTCCTTTTTAATCCCTTTCTTTTATATTTAGAGTTTAACTCATCTGCTATTATCCCTACCTCAAGTTCCAACCCTTTTGCCTTACCCAATTCTTTTAATCTAAGTGAAGGTGGTTCTTGTGGCCTCATCCCATTTTATTTCCTCTCTCCCTCATTAGTTACTTACCCTCGTCATGATTCCTTCTTACCTAAACACTTTGATATTCATTTGGATACAATTATAATTTTTTACCGATTATCATTATTTACTAACATCATCCCCTTCATAGATTCACAAAGTTCACATCCTAAATCATCCCACCTACTCTCAAAAGGCATGACATGCTTTTGGGAAAGATTTTCCTCTTCTGGATCCCTTCAAACTGGAGTTCGCATTTTCGCATTATCTTAGTCCATCTGATTTTTCAAACTACTCAATATGGCGCAAAAACTAATACCCAAATTGGTCTCAAAATATAAGATTGTATGGATAAGATTTCTCTTGCTTGAAATAACAAAACGTTCCAAAATATACTAAATCCCAAAATATATGATAAATGTGGTTTCCTAGGCCACCGACAAATTACTAGAATGAAAAAAGTCGATTGGTAACCTTTTTTTCATCCTAGATACTTGTGGTAATTCCTAGGAGACCCCAAACAAAATTTCCTTTTCCCATGAATTGTGAAATAGAGTAGAAATTATTCAGAATTCACTTACAAATGATTTACCTGAGTTTTGACAGTATAGAGCTCCTCTGATATGCTCTACATAAACCCCAGGCTATCTTCCCAAAGCTCTTTCCGCATTTCTTCTTGGAAACTCTAATGGCCTCCTATTTATAGGCTGGTATGGTCAATCGCACCAGCAAATACAGCTCATATTTTCTTGAAATTTGACCATCACCTTCTTTATTCCATTCTTAAAATGCTTGTGACATTGCTTTGCCCCAAATCTTTATGGATTATGCCCAATGTCCATCGACGTGCTGTGACTTAATGATTTAAAATTTTCAGCTGAACTCTTAGGACTCTAAGGTGTTACGATGAAGTGTGACATCTCAATCCTAACTATTTGGCTATTTTTGGTTATAGTGAGTTGCTTTGCGAAGTGATTACTCTTTCATACTTAGAATCAAAGCTTCAAATTATCCTAATTTTGTTCATAATGTCTGGGCATAATATTGTACATGTTAGGATTCCTCCCCCTTTCACATGTTTTGAAATGGAGTTTCTCCGGCTGCTGCCCTTCACAACTTACTCCAAATAGCTGGATTACACTTTACACTATCCAATCTTTATGCCATGTGCAGAATTTGTCACCAATGGTGGAATTGTTATGTCATCTGTATCAATAATATTATAGTGGTGTTTGTTGATTATTTACTTACCTTGGCATGGTGGAAATTTCTTCACAACAACCAGAACAGATTTTATTTCCTAATTACTTAATAGAAAAAGTAGGATGTCCAAAGAACTGGAAAATGAAAAAGAATGTAGACTTACTTTTGGTAAAGCTTGGAATGTTTTTTCTTGCAGATAAGATTCAAAAGCCATCATTACCCCTAAAATATTAATTAATCTGCAAAATAAATCTGAAAATGAAAACGAAAATTTATGTTGCTATTTGTGGTCACCTATATATTCACAGGGTACTTTATTTTACAAAAGATTCGTATAGGTCATGATTAATATATTTTTTTTGTATCTACCGAGGTTATGCTTCATTTTGTTAATTTATTTATCTAATGAGAAAAGGAGAATAAATTATGAATAAATAAAAAGAAATCAATAAAGTAGACATGCATTAATAGAAAAACAAAAATAATATTTTTTTTATACATAGAAGAAAGAAAAGAATATTAGACTTTTTTATTATTTTATATTATAAATTTTTATTTTCTAGTCTAAGTTATGTTTTAATCAAAATTTAATATATTTTTAAATAATTTTAATGACATAAAGAATATTAGACTATTAAATGTTTATAATTTACAATATATACTATTAGAAAAAAATACGATAGTAATGTATACGTAAAATGTATTGTGCTGAGAAAAACCCCTAAAATTATGTGTCATCACGTTATCTATGTTGACCTTATAATATAATATTTTATAAAATATTGGAGTAAATCCTAATAGAATCTCTGAACTCATGATTTTGTCTTGGTTCATTATAGATAGAGCGCATCCATAGAAAAAGGAAAAATTCAAAAGCAATAGTGTTTTAAATTTTTGTATTGCTTTTAATTTTTTAAAGTTTATTTTATAATTTTAATTTAATTAAAATAACATAATAATACAGAGCTATGAAATTAAACTCAATTTCAAACTTCTTTTGATTTTTTATATATCACAAACATCCTTTTCTTTTATATATATATATATATATATATATATATATATATATGAGGAATTAATTAATATTGATATAAGAATTGACTACTTACATTTTTCAATATTTTATTGTAGAATATATTTGTCATTGATTTAATCGTTGAAATTAAATTAATTATTATATTAATATTACATGTCAATTTTAAAAAAGATTGGACAACAATAAAATATTTGATCAAATAATTTATTCTTTCTTATATTTAAATATTATATTGTACATTAATTTTACAAAATATTAATGGGATACAAAATAACATTACATTTAAATAAAATTGTGTGTGATTTTTATAATATGAAATTTCAATTCAACAATAAATTTTGTAAATAAAATATCTTATAAAAAGTTACACATTAGTAAAAGATTGATGTTAATTGACACTTGTGTCAATTAATTCCTCATATATATATATAATCAAATCTCGTTTTGAACTACACCACTATATTCCCCAAAAACTAAATTTATGAGAACACTAAATTTAACTTTTTATATTAGAAATCCAGGAGACATATATTAATGCTGGTGGAAAAATTAGAACTTTGATCTAGTTTGATAAAGTCAATTAAACTGAAGAGCCCAATCTGCCCCACAAGACAAATAAAATAGGCAGCGCTACCAAGACTATATACTACCTATGTGGGGTACGTTATGATGTAATTTATCTTATAGCTCCATGAATAACAAAAGAAATGGGACATGGCAGCTTTCATGGGGTGTGTTTCTGATCATACCTTTATCATTTTTTAGAACTCAAATAAATTACATAAATCCTATCATAAAAGTTCATAAAACTGTTTCTTAATTTTGTATCTATGAACTGATCTTATAAGAGTAACAAATAGTACTCAAGAAATATCCTCATATGAGCTTCCCAGATGAATCCCTTTTCTAACAAAGCCAAGGTTTTAAATTAATTACAACTATGATTGTGATTACGACAGATACCAAAATAATATGGAAAAAAATAAATTATTGCATAATGCAGTTACAAAATTTATTACTAATAATATTTGTATTGAGATTGGGTTGGAGTAGTTCGACTCACTAGAATATGTTGGGTTCGGTTAGAGGGTTAAATTGGTTTTTTTATTAGTCTTATACAATAATACACATAAACTAAGGGCTTGGTCGATAACACCTAAACTTCGATGATCAAATTAATTTTGTCTTAATTCATGTATACTATCATGAAAGACTGACCAAAGGATCAATCTATCTCTTCGACCCGATCCACGACATCGGAACAAACATGTTCTGACACAACATCGATACATACATCGTCAATTACAATAACAATATTCGATAATTATAGTTGTACTATGGATTGCAATATAAAATCTTGCAATAAGTTACAAGAATTCAAGTTGTAAACCATGCTCTACGAATTAATTAGAAAATAGTGAAAACAGTAATGAAATTTTATTCAATTCTACAATGAAAGTCCAGACCCAAGAGATAGGGTCATTCCCGGAAGAAATACGTACAAAGCATATGAACCTTCTTTCTACGTATTTATTATATTAGCACCAATATAATAATCTCTATGCTGATATAAGATTCCCTTTTCCTTTTCCAGTTCTATAAATTTGGATTAGTGGGTCCTAAACCTGTGCCACCCAAATTTCTCAAAACGCGTTTCAAACACTGAAGTCTTTTGTCACTTAGCCCAAATATTTTTTTATTTTTCTTCGCCAATTTTACTCTCCCACATCATCCAATTTTTTTTGCATTATTCAAAAGTCTGTCACATACTTGGCATCCTCTGATTAATTACCATCTTCACAACTTCATTTCTTAACATCGAAAAAGAGAGTTTCAAAACAAAACAGAACAAAAATCTTCTTATATGCAAGATTTTGCACTGTTTTCTTTTGGATGGCACAAGCAATGAGTAATTAATTAAGGGTTTTTCTAAGCTACACAGGTGGTATAGCTAGTTAGCTACTACCTGTGCAGCTTACGGTTTTTTATTTTTCTGTTAAAAAATTATTTAGATTCAATGGCCAGATTTTTATTTCTTAGATCCAATGGTTATACCTTTTAGTAGTTCTAGAGATAGCATAGCAAGCACCATTAATTAATAAAGCTACGTGTTAATTTGAGCCATTTTTCACTTGTGTAAGTACCAGGAAGCTCCCTCAAATCCATGTTATCTGTCCGTTCAAGACACACGCATTCCTAAGAAAATTTTAAATAAATTTCATCTGTAAAAAATATGTAAATAAGTTAAATTATAAATAAATACATAAATACATCATAATTAAATTTTAATAAATTTTAATTTTAAAATGTTCAAGTATTCTTTTATGATTAACTTGATTTTAAAATATAGGTAAAACATCTATCTAAAAATTATAACTTGCTTACACCATCTTTAGTAATTACCACTTTTAATTATTGACACATTTCTAGAGTTTAATTTATTATTTATATACTATTAATAAATTAATCAGAGTTTAATTTATTTATTGAACATGTTAAATTTATTTATATATACGTAATTAAAGTTGAAACTTAAATCTAGGGTCAATATATTTTTATTGAATAAATTTAAGAATATTAATATTGGACTGGACTTGATGGATTATTGGATTACAACCATGCCACAACAAAGACTAATTGTAATTTAATTAATGAGACAGCTTAGACAGATTTTGAGCATGCGCAAGTTAATTTGTGCCCTTTTCACTAGCAACTACGAGGAAGCTCACTCAAACCCATGAAATTTGCCCACGTTTCAACTCAAAGCTCACGCATCAACATCTATAAATACCCATAACTTGCTCCCACCATCTTCCATTGCCACCTTTGATTCAAACACTGACAAAATTTTTTTATTTCATCAAGCTTTCAAACTTTATTGCATGGATATACCTTCCAGTAGTAGTAATAGTACACAAGGTGCTGCTACTTCCGCATATAGAGGTGTGCGCAAGCGAAAATGGGGGAAATGGGTGTCTGAAATCCGGGAGCCTGGTAAGAAGACCAGAATTTGGTTAGGGAGCTTCAAGACGCCGGAGATGGCAGCAGCAGCCTATGACGTGGCCGCGTTACATTTCCGGGGACGTGAGGCGAGGCTCAACTTCGCTGAACTGGCCGGCAGCCTTCCCCGGCCGGCCAGCAATGACGCCGATGACATTCGAATGGCCGCACATGAGGCAGCCTTGAGGCTGAGGACGAATACAATAGCGGCGGAGAGTGGCGCATCTTCCGGCTCCACCGTTGCGCCGGTCACTGTGAGGCTGTCGCCGACCCAGATTCAGGCCATCAACGACTCACCCTTGGACTCACCCAAGATGTGGATGCAAATGGCAGAGACAATCATGTTGGAGGATCAGTCCACGGTGTTTGTGAATGACTATCACGAGGACAATGACTGGGAGGATATGCCGAGCGACTCTCTTTGGGATCCTTAGTAGGGTAATGTCCTTCTGAATATGCGCACGTTATATTTGAAATGACATGACGTGACATTACATGCTAGTGACTAGATAATTTATTATATATAGTTGACAAGTTTATATGAGTAGCTAAGGGAGTTGAAAGCAACACAAGTTATTTTGTATATTACAAAATAAGTGCAAAAGGGATGGAGAAGACATTGGTTCCTTTCTTTCCTTTCACAGAAGAACGAAGTTATACAAGGTACAGTGAGCTTTTGATTATACAACTTGCTGTTTCATGGAATGATGGCAGAAGCCCATTCGGTTGAGGGAAGGCAATACTTTGGCAGGTCCCATATTTAATTGTATATTTATAGATATAGGTCATTATGTGGTGGTATCCATGTATAATTGCTGAGGCTTCTGTAATAAATGTAGAGCTAAGGTGTATGTTGATTCTGATATTCATACCGAGTCAGCATCATAGAATTTTCTTTATGGGTAGACTAGCTGAGAATAGGTAGTGAGTGAAATTTATTTGTGTAATGAAAGGGCCACAAACTTGCAGATTGGCTGTATTTTATAAGCTGTGGAAGAGTGTGGTGTGATTTATCTTGTTCTTGTATTGATTTATAAGAATCCCACTTGGGATTCAGATGAAGTTGTATATAATTCATTTGCTTTGAAAACTTCGTTGTTGTCTTTATTTGTGTTCTATATTTGGTGGCGTACATATCTTTCTTTTAATTTTTTATAATGGAGAATGATGGGGCAAATCATAATCATCAGAGTTCTTGGATGGATTTGGATCCTTTTTGACAATTTAGGGTTCTTATTGGGCGTTTGTTGGTTTTGAAAATTAAATTTTTATTTCCGATTAGAAACTAATGGGCCTTATTCTTGGTCTAATTAATGGGTCTTATGATATGTCGTTTAAGGTAATTGTACAAGAATTAAGGAGGCTATTAAATAGTCTCAATTCTAGCAAAAACTAGTTGTACTTGACAAAATTATCCTTATTAAAATCAATTTAAACTCTTGTTATTACTCTATTAAAGATAACAATAAATAAGGGTAATGTTGAAAAAATTACAATTAATCCTTTATTGAAAATATAAAACGACAAATAATTTGAAATAAAATAAAATTCCTAAAACGACAGATAATTTAAAACGGATGATATAAATAATAATCAAACCAATTAAATTTTGGGTTTTAAATACATGTGATTTGACAAAAACAAAAAAGCCCAAAGCTATTATTTTGAACTATTCACAACCACTTATTTTCTTTTCCCACACTAGATTTATTTATGTTTTTTGGCCTCTTCACACTAGATTTAACATGCGTCTTTTTTCACTAAGAATTTAGCCTCATCACTTTATTGATATCTTAAATACATTATTTAATTTGTTGTGTGCTAGATTTAAATACATTATAATTGTCTTTAACATTAAATATTGTAAAAAAAAAATTATTTATCGTTGATGCTAGATTTAAAAGACATAGTTTAAAGTTTAAACTATCTAAACTATTTATCACTAATCCATTTGTTCTGGGTTTTAAATAACACTCTTTTAATTTTTAATTATTTGGTAAATAAAAAAAAATGGGTCAATAGAAACTTTTAAAATAGCCGAAAATTCACACTCCTTAGAAAAGAAACAAAGATCATTTTCTATTTTATGTTATTTATATGCACCTATCACCTACTCATATTTAATTTATATTGTGACTTATGACTAAATTTTATTACTACCTGAATCACAAAAGTTGTGACCGAAGCATAGATTAAGCCAGCCTCATAACAAACTTAGCCTAACAAGCCTACTTTAAGTCAAACATAAATAAATCAAATAAACAAAAGATTATCCATATAATTGATCTTATATTGATTTATAAGAATCCCATTTGTGATTCAGATGCAGTTGTTATATAATTCATTCGCTTTGAAAACTTCATTATTGTCTTTATTTGGGTTCTATATGTGGTGTCGTATCTTTCTTTTAATTTCTTATAACGGGGAATGATGGGGCAAATCATCAGAGTATATGATGAATGAGGAGTAGAGTACACAATCTGGACGCTAGGGCGCGAGAGTTCGTGAGATGGATTTGGATCTCTTTCTGAGAATTCAGGTTTCTTATTCGGTGTTTTGTTGGTTTTGAAAATTGAATTTTTATTTCCAACTAGAAACTATTGGGCCTTATATTTTGGTCCAATTAATGGGTCTTATGAAATAAATTATAACTACACTCCTTAAAATTTGGGTTTTAGATGCATGAGGTTTGACAAAAAGCGCACTATCATTTTGTACTATTATTATTCATAGGATGATTATAAACTACCATCCAGTGGTAGCTTAATTTTTTTTAAATTTTTTATAAGGAAAAATAAATATTAAGTTTTAAAAAAATTAAACAAAGTAAAAAAAAATTCAAAAAAACACAAAAAGAATTAATAATATAAATTTTTTAAAGAAAAGTGCAAATTCCAAAGAAATTTCAAAAAAAAATTCAAAATAGTTACACAAAAATGTCAAATAAATACAATAAATAGAAAATAAATAGATCATACAAAATAAAATAAAAAATAAAAAAAGGCTGGTGGAACACTTTGGCTGTATGGCCGCATGGGAAGTGGTAGAGTAGTCATTCCCTTATTTAACCACTCTTCTATTTTGGATTCCCACATTAGATTTCTTTTTTATTTTTGGCCTTTTCAAACTAGATTTAAGACGCCTTTGTTTCACTCAAACTTTAGCCTGTCATTTATTTGATATCTTAAATACTATTTAATTTGTTTTTTATTTAATGGCGGTCGTCTTCAAAATTAAAAGTTGCAAAAAATACACTATTTATCTTTGATACTATATTTAAGGTGCATAGCTTAAAGTTCAAACTATCTAAACTCTTCATCACTAATCCGTTTATTCTTACAAAATTGAGTTTTAAGGAAACACTTTCTTAACTTTTGATTATTTGGTAAATAAAAAAATATTGGTCAATGGAAATTTTTAAAATAGCTAATGGAAATTCACACTTTTTAAGAAACGAGATCATTTTCTATTTTATCAGTTCTATGCCTACCCTTGGATACTCCTATCACTTGCTCATCTTTAATTTATGTTGTGGCTCACGGATCTGGCTCTGAGAGTAGATTCTATCACGACCCAAATCACATAGGCCACAAGCACATAGACTCAGCCAACTCCATAGCATAGTTCGTCCATCAAGTCTACTTAACTCATAAAACATAAATCATTCAACAAGAAGAGATTATGCATATGAAACATTTAACCATTGGTGCAGCCGAAAATCCAGCCCATAGTCTCTCCTAAAATTGAACATTTCCCAAAGTACAACGACCATTTATTCAACATTCTCAATATCCAATAGGTATAATTTTTTTTACTAAAGTCATGGCTACCACAAAGCCTCCAAAACAACAATCAACAATAAACAACATAATGGGCTATGTAGCTTTGTTATATGGTAATTGGTCCAGTCATAGGAGAAAACCGACATTTGAAAATCTGATCAACGCTGGTCAAAAATTAATTAAAATCAAACAATTTTTCCTTAAAAAGGTAAAAACCGGCCAGTTCACTGTTAAATTGATTTTTATTCATTTTTTTGCTAAAAACACATATGTTAGGAATTAAACTTAATACATTTTGATAAAGAATAATTCCTCCTCACCAATAAGATAGATTGCATTTGTTAACTTATTTAGTTAATGTAATATTTATATAACTTATAAAATGATACAAAAGTAATAAAAAAAATTAATTCATCAAATTTATTTAAAATATTTGTTATTTATTATGATATATTATATAATATCTATAATATATAAATTAAAAAAGTTAAAAAATATTATTTAATTAAAATTCGGTTTGATCATGGTTCGACCCCGATTAAACTACTGACCCTTGACTCTCTGCCTCCACTGGTTTAATGACAAATTCCAATTTTTAAAACACGGATTCCATCTAATATATGGATGGAATAGAAAATTTCTATTCACAATTCGAACATAAAATCAATCGTCACAAAATAAATTTTGTCTAATTTTCAAATGATAATATTTTAATATATTTTTTGTTGGATTATTCAATGGAAAATTTTTGTTTAAAAAAATCATAGAATGCCAAAAATTTGAAAAGAAAAATACATTTTTTGGTCCAAAAATCGACAAAATATTTGAAAAATAAAAATGTCATTCATTTTTGTCCAATTTTTGGACGAAAACTACTTAAAAAATACATATAATTTTTGTTCAAAAATTAGACAAAAATCAATAGAAAAGGTAAAATAAATTTTCATCAATTCATTCAGAAGAAGAAAAAGCAAAAAAATTCTTATTATTGATTCGAAAAAGAAAGTTGAATATACAGAATCTGAGTAAGTCGAAATATGAATTTTATACCAATATCATGGTAAACAGGCATAAATTAATAGAAAATATAGAATCAATACTTCAAAAGTTCAATAAAACTAAGACATAAGATACAGAATAAAGGCTTGATAACAAGTATTACGGTATAATAAATCCAGAATTAGAGAACCAACCATGAACTCGATAGTGAAAAAAATTAGAGAGAAAAAAAAAAAAGAGGAATAAAAGTAGAAAGTTAAGAGAAAAAAATATTAAGAGTTGAGGAGAAACTCATAAAATTCTTTTTCCAAATTCTATAACTTTAGAAGAAATAAATTAATTAATAAAGCAGAAAATAAAATCATAGAAGCTAAGAGGTAGAAGAGAGGAAGAAAATGAGAGCTCGAGATTATGCAAGCCCTGAGTAAAGAGAAGAAGCGAACAAAAAGAGACAACTTGAGCAAAGAGGGGATGGAGAGAATGAACGGAGAAATTGAGAAGCGAAAGTTTTAAGGCAATTTCTTTTGTCTCGCCGTCCGATATTTAGAAGGAATTATGTTTGAAAATTGGACAAAAATTATATAAAAAATTTTAAAAAATTATTATTAAAATTTATAATTTTTTTGTGCAATTTTCTACAAATAATTGAATACTATAATTTTTATCTTTTCCATCCATTAGAAAATAGGACAGAAGAGTCAAAAAAAATTATAATTCTTAATTTTTTTGTCAGATTTTTTAATGGAAATTGAATGAAAAATTAAGTAAATTTAATTTTTTTTAAAATTTTAATCATAAAAAAATTTGAATAATAAAAACTTATTTAAAATATTATTTAAAATTATTTTATTATTCTATTCCAAAATCAGACAGAAGAATTCGTTGAAATCTTTTAAAATATATTTCCATTGGCATAGAAGATGGAAACTTAATTTATATTAAAAAAATTATAATTTGTTTAAATATATTTTGGATGGAAAAAGTGAACGAAAATCTTATATTTTGTTATAGTGATGATCTTGCTATTATCTTCACTCTTATTTTGGATAGCATTTGGAATGCAAGGAATAAGGCAAATTTTGAAGCTCAAAAGCTTAGGGGCTGTTTGGAACAGTTTTTGTTTTATTATTTTTTAAAATAATTTTTGAAAACAACTCTAAAATATAATTTTATAGAATAAAAAAATAAAAAACTTATTTAGGTAAAAATATTTTTCATCAGTTGTTTTTTGTGTATTTTAAAAAACAGATGACGAAAACAAGCCAAAACACAAAAAAATTATTTTTGTATTTTTGTTTTCTAGTCATTATTTTAGGAAACACTTTTTAAAAACAACTGATGAAAATAGTTACCCAAACAAGTTTTTTTGTTCTCACAAAACAAAAAAATAAAAAAATAATTTTTCAAAATAAACCAAACAGAACATTAATCCTTGTCGCACGTTTGAAGCAATTATGGTTAAATGAAACGATTACGGAAATAGAGCTAAGAATGAAGTAATACCTCATAGTAGACAAGCAAAATTGATAGGCATTGATGGAAGTATCTAACCAGAGAAAAAGGAAAGGAAGAAAAGTTGTGTAATTCTCATTGATTCCTGAGGACATAAAATTCTATTATATAGAGAAGGCTTAATTACATTTTTGGTCCCTAGTTTATTAAAGTTGTAATTTTGGTTCCTTTAGTTTCGTCCAGAACAATATAGTCCTCCTAATTTCATCAAAGTTACTATTTTGGTTCTCAGTTAATTTTCTATCAATTTTTTAACGGATATTGCGAACGTGAACACAAAAATTTTCACGTTATCAAATAATATTGCCAACTCAACTTCCATATCGTTAGCACCCCTAAATCCCCCAATTTCCCTCTCCCAAAGTGAACATCTACTAGTGTTTTAGTCTTCCATCACTGAGGGAGAAAACTTAGAGTCTTAACTTCTGCAGGTATTTGTTTTGCAAATAAGCATAAAGCTTTCCTACCTTCCTTGCAAAGTTCTCTTCACTGTCGTTTTTAGAAATCTTTGTTTTGCAAATAAGCAAATAAGCATATTTATTGGAGGAATGATGGAAGACTGAAATGCTCATCTCCAAGTGATATATGCACTCAGCTAAATTAAGAAGAGCTACGCTTCAGCGATTTTCCAAAGAGCCTCTTGCTATTTGCCCATTTTTTGCATATAGGCTCGTAAACGTGAGATCATGGAAATCTCATACCTCCCAGTGGCAAAGGCATTGACTATAAATTCCTTATTTTGTGGCTAATCTTTCAAGCGTACATGAATCCATTGATAATTGATTTCCTGTCTTCTTTTTGCTCTATCTCCAAAACCATAACTCTTGCTCACTCTCTGTGACTTTCTTTATAACTAGGTTTCCTCTTTCTATTTCAACCCAAATTCCTTCACTTTCGAGCGATAATGAAAATATTGCAGACATTGATGTATAGTTCCTTCAAAATAACACCATTAGCGCCACTCGGCAGCCAAAATTTTATTTTGAGCGCAAATGCAAAAAGGGTCTGTGAGTTTGAGAACCATGGTTTTAGATTTCTAAATTGCATGTGCAACAACTCTAGACCCACCATGTCTTCAGCGACAGCCGCAGCAAACTCTTCATCATCGATTATTGCATCAAATTATAGTTATGATTCAGGTATATCTTGGAAGAAGCCTAGAAAGCTGGAAGCTCTAGAGGAAGACATCAAGAAGGTAAGAACTTAATATTCTAAAGTACCTTTTTTGGTAGGAAGCTCTTGGAATTTATGTGTTATGCACAATTAAGCTCAACCTTTTCTTACTTTTTGTGTTTCAGTTAATGGATTTTGTAAATCATTTATAGATGCCGATTTATGGCTATTCTGGGAGGTTTTGGGTCTTGTTAAATCATTTTTATGTTTTGACTACAACTATGAAAAGTTGAAAACAGAGATTTCTAAGAAAGATAGTGAAGAGAACTTTGCAAGGAATATATGAAAGCTTTATGCTTATTTGCAAAACAAAGACTTGCAGAAGTCAAGACTCTAAGTTTTCTCCGTCAGTATGGAAGATTGAAACGCCCGCAGACGAGAACGGATCCCCTTATGTTCCCTACTTCATGTTC
>JASKGM010089442.1:29101-43204 GCA_034509205.1 Ceratonia siliqua
GCCATCCGTTAGTGTGGACGGCCAAGATTGTAACACGTGGCGAAGGTAATAAAAATATTCTCTTTTCACTTTTTTTCTTTTCCCTTTTTCTAGATTTCCCATTTCCCTCATTTTCTCTCTTTTCTTTGCCCTGAAAGTGATCTCTCTTTTTCTCCCTTCTTCTTCCCGCCAACTCACACCGTGGTCCCTTTTCTCCTTTCTTCTTCAAGAGCAGACTACAGCCGGTAACTCCCAACATCTCTAACATTGTTTTGTGCCTTTGAAAACCAATCTCACAAGCTCCAAGTTTTCTCCTCACGAACCATCGCAAGAACCTTTGTAAACTGAGCAACATTTTATATTAAAAAATAACAATATTTTACATTACCTGCTCAAGAATATTATCAGTTGAGATTTCCTTAGTGCTATGCGGTTACATAGTCACTAGTCAGCCACCTTATTTGGTTCTGTATCTCACAAAGACCTTCAAAACTAGCCTATATTCTTCTTATTCGCAAGTCTAGCCATTGAATAAAAGGATGCTTTTAATAGCTACTTCCATTTGATAAAGTTTTCAGTATAAACCTAGGTTGCTTTCTATGCATGTTTATGATGATGATGTAAAACAAAAAAAGCAATATTAATAGTTGCTTTTGAACTAATTGGTGTAGAATCCCTCAAGGTGATGCTCGTCTGTGGTTCTGATATCCTTCATTCTTTTGGCATTCCTGGAGTTTGGATTCCAGAGTAGGTAGTGTTAATAATAAGATTAGCTTCATGTTGAGTCAATATTAATAGTTTCATTTTTGTTAACAGCTCATTTTTAATATTGTCAGTTGAGAAAAAAAAAAAGTCAAAGAAGAGTGTCGTTTAATTTTAGAGCTTTTATTCTTTATACATCAATTGCTGCATGATATATAAATTTATAATTTCTTTGACATGTCTTATTTTGGATGTTAATCATAAACTGCTAAACATGAGTTCTTTTCTTTACTAGAGAAGTCAGGTACTTCAAATCCCATAAAACACTTTCATCACAAAGAATGGACACTATACAAACTCCTTCAATCAAATGTCCAGTCACTAGTGAACCATAGAACCAACAAGATGAGCTAACAACTGTAGAAGGAATAAGTAACATCTCAAGTGTATGGATAGTTACAAAAAGTTAGGAGTTTTTTTTTTTCAATCAGTATATATACATTTTGTACATCCATTTTTTAATAAGATATTTGAATTGCAAAAAGTATACTCTAATAATAAGTGCAGTATTATAGTTCCCTCAGACATTACAAGAGAGAGAGAGAGAGAGAGAGAGAGAGAGAGAGATATTGAGGTTATTTCCAGTCATTGTGCTGATTTGAAAACTTATTGCACTTTATCTAGTTTAGCATATATTCTGACTTCTGAATGATTTAACTCAGTTTTATTTAAATTTTTGTCACGGGTTTATTCATTAATTGTGTATATATTCAAACAGATACAATTCAGAAGTTGATTGGAAGCCTTATGAAGGCAAGGAATTTGAAAATTTAGAGGAGGCTTGGCAATTTTAGGTTGACTATGGTGGAAAAATTGGATTTGGTGTTAGAAGACAATGGTTCAACAAAAGCAAGAAAGATGGAAAAATTGTTCATGCATATATGCTTGTTGCAAAGAGGGTGTTCGTAAAGAAAAATAGGAGTGACAAAATGCCTAGATTTAAAAGTAGAACTAATTGTCCTGCACAAATAGGACTCACTTACTTTAGAGAATCTGATAAATATAAAGTGCGTGATTTTGTTACTGAACATAATCATGAATTGCATTTTCCACAAACTACCCACATGTTGGCATGTCAAAGAAAAGTGTCTCAGGTGTAGGCTTCATTTGAATTTATAAGTAGACAGGTAGGTGGAATAGTAAATCTTGGATACACCCGATTAGATTAAAAGAGCTATCTTAGTACTAAAAGGCTAATAAACATGGCATACGGGGAGGCAGGCAGTCTATTACAATACTTCTAACAATAATTAGTTGTGAATCCATCATTTTACTATGCAGTTCTTAGACGTGGATGAGCAAATAACCAATATATTTTGGGCTTATGCAAAAATGATAATTGATTATGCCATCTTTGATAATGTGGTAACACTTGACACTACATATAGCACTAACAAGGCAAGTAAACCTTTGGCATTATTTGCTAGTTTTAATCATCACGTAGGGGTAGTAATTTTCGGAGCTGTACTTCTTTATGATGAGATAACAGAGTCCTTTAAATGGTTATTTGAAACATTCTTAGAAGCACACAAGACAAAGAAACCTTAGACTATTTTTACTGATCAAGACCATGCAATGACTAAAGCTTTAATTGAAGTGATCCCTAAAACATATAATGGATTGTGTACTTGGCATTTGATGCAAAATGGCATTAAGCATCTCAAAAATTTGATGAAAAATGGTTTTAACTTTCTCAGAGACTTCAAAGCATATATGTACCAATATGCAGAGGCAGATGATTTTCAAATAGCATGTGATAAATTATTAAGTGATTACAACGTTCAAGAAAAAAATTGCCTGACTAGTCTTTATAAAAAAGGCAAATGGGCAAAATTCTACAAGAAAAATGCTTTCTCACTAGGCATATGGAGTACACAGTTGAGTGAAAGCTTAAACTCTGATATGAAAAGTTGTTTGACACCAGATTTGTATATAATCCAATTTTTCAAGGGTGGTTAGTAATAAAAGATACAGTGAGTTGTAGTTTAAATTTGAAACTAGGCAAAAATTTCTAAGATTGAATATTCAAAATTCACTTGTGCTACAGCAAATTGCTGAAATGTATACTCCTACGATATTTAATATTTTTCAAGAATGGTGATTTATACATTGCAGCTCTATAAGATATAGGAATGAAAATGATTCAATTCATGAGTATGTGGTTATGGTGTTTAATGGAGATTTGGAGTTCAAAATATTATTTAATTCTACTGATAATACAATTTCTTGTAGCTGTAGAAAGTGTATGATATAAAAGATATCAAATCAGTTCATACCCAATATTTGTTGAAAAGATGGACAAAAATGCAAGAAATGGACTTATGCAAGATGCACATGGGAGAATTATTCATGAAGATCCTCAACTCAATATCACACAACGATATAGGCAGCTTTGTCCCAAGTTAATAAGGTCAACAATTGAGGTTGCTGATTGTGAGGAAGCATACAAGTTTATGGATCAAGCCGTGGTTGAGTTGAGTAAGCAAGTTAAAGATATTTGCAAACAATATATGTGTGATTCTAGGGATAGAAAAGATGCAACTAATTGTATGGCTGAAAAAAATATTTATTTGATTAATATCAAAGGCTTGAAGAGAAAAGAAGGTAAAACAATCAAAAAGCATCCAAAAAGTTAGGTTGAGAAGCAATGCAATAGGAAGAAAAAGTCTTAAGCCACTAATGTTTCACAAAACAAATGATTGAAGGTACTTGAATTAGTAACTTAATATATAGTTTTGTGTTTAAATTTTATAGCATACTAATTTGTATTATTTTTATTTTTATAGGAAAGTGCTTCTTTTATCATATATGATATTTCAAGTTCTCATGAGCAATTTTATTTCAAGGAGGTACAACATCTCTAGTTAAAAGGAATAGAGCTAATTCTCATTATTGTTAATCCGTTTTATACAGGACCTTCTTGGTAATACATTTCATCCTTTATTATTTTGAGGATTGAATGAGATTCCAGAGGTACTTTGGTTAAGATATAATGTTCATATGTGAATCTGTCTTTTTTTAAAAAAAAAACAAACATGGAATACTCTATTTTTTTATGTGAAAATTACTTAAATACTATTTTTCTTTTTAATAAATATATTTTGCAGGCATTTAGAACTAATTTCAATCAAGCATCATGCCCTATACTTATGGATACAATTGTAGTGTCCATCAAATGTAAGACTAAGGTAAGTTGGATATATAGTCTGAATGCTAAGTAGTTTTTTTTTAATTCTAGTTTATCATTATATTTTATGGTCACTATATTTTGTGGCCTGCTCATGTGGTTGTCAGTCTCTAGTTATATATTTTTTTTCAAATACAAGTAATCACCAATGGCATTTTCTTTTCAGGTTATGCTTGGTTCAGGAGACCCTGAACATGAAGACCGAATGAGAGCAACAAAGTCAGCTTATAAAGATAAGTTTTAGGGTTGGGTTAGATTTAATGTACCAGGTTTTTTATAGAACAGTTCTAGGGTCATTTTGTCTTGCTATATATTTCTACATCAATTATGGTCTTGATTGTCTTCATGGTATGATTAGCTGTGATATATTTTTAATGCCATCCGCATTTGAGCCCTGTGGGCTAAATTAGTTATATGCAATGAGATATGGAACTATACTAGTGGTTCATGACACTGGGGGCAAAGGTAAGTAAGAAACCATAAGCAATTGAATATTTACTATATGGTTTATATGCCTTGATTCCTTTCTCTTTGTTGTCCTACAGGATACAATACAAAATTTTAGTCTATATGCTGAGAAGGCAATGATGAAGGCACAGGGTATGTTGTTCATGAGCTGAGATGTTTTTCTTCAATAATTCTTCTTTGAAAAGCTATGCTTGTTATAATGCAGCTAAACCTTTTAATGCAGTTGGTGCTTCATTTTGTTGGTGGCAGTATTGACCCACTAAACCTCTTGTTCACTTAAGGTTTTAATGCAATTGATGAGTAGAGAGAATCTAAGGCTTTAGATCCATTCCATCTCTTTGACTAGTTAGCAGACAACAGCACCAGCTGATATGCATGGAATGTTCTTTTTTATTGCCTATGTCATTGAATTCTGGGAGTATCTTTGTATGTACCATTATACATCAGCAGTATAGGAGTTTGAAAGTAGATGTTGCTTCTCTAGGCCATTTGGAAGTAGGAGTGTTTATAATTTATTGGGATTTTGAGGTATTTACAGCTTTTGGGAATACTATATGCTGCAGTTTATTAATGAATGCCTTTTTTAAATATATATTAATTTACTGCATGATTATTGGGATCATCATAATAATACAGAAGCACAGAATTATAAACACAGTGAGCAGATGATCCTATGCACCCTATATGAACCTCCCAACATTCAAGTAAGCAAACTAATAAGTACACCATTATAAAGGTTGTAGCTTAGAAAAACCCTAAACAGAGACAGCCTGATAGACAAAGTCCAACACAAACAACAGTGCACATTTTTTCAAATAACAGAACACTCTAAAAGGCGAAAGCCAGTATTGTATGTATTGGCCTGCGTTCGTATAAAACACTGTAGCTATGATGACTTTCATTCATAAGGGCACCAAGCTTCTTCATCATCTCCTCCTCACTGAAAAAAAAAAAGAATGAATTGTTGAAATGAAAGAAAAATCAGACATATCGACCATGTACAAACAGATCACAAAATAAGCAAGCCAAAGAGGAGATGAATCCTCAAGAGATATTTTGATGAAAATGAAGAGGAGACGACGTACAAAGATCAACCAAATCCTGCAATTACATGCATTGGTAAATTATTGCATGCTAAGCATGTATATTAGCAGATGTGGAACAGTAGCATTTCAATGGGACAGCCTTAGTTCTTAATATCACTTTAAATTGAATAGTTCATTAGTCAAGGATATCCAATCAATCAATTTTGAAAAGTAGGATAAAATAGCTACATTTTACTATGAGCTATTGTCTGCACACGAAAGCAATCATTCAATCAACGGTTTTAGCACTTCAAAGTGTTCTCGAGTGTCACAACGTGACGACTGGTGAAATAGCCATTGCTTTATGACTTTTTGGGAGCGTAAGGGAAAACGCAGAGAAAATGAGAGTCGCCACCAATTAATTAAAAGGATAATTAGGATCCTAAAAAAGAAGAGAAAACTGGCCTTCGAAACCAGAGGAAGGGTTCGGGAGTCAATTACGTGTGGGGAAGGTGTTAGACACCCCACAACGTCCGTCTCTAAGGACGGTTATCCTAAATTGTTTGTGCTTAATAATCTTACTGTATTTAAATTACCCCTTTTATTAATAAAATAATAATGGACAAAAATAAAAAAAATAAATAACTAGACCTGCCTTACCAAGTAAGTGCCTACGTACCCCAGAGGGATCAAGATTAACGTAGTTCGAAATGATTCTATTAAATTAATAGGACATTTAGGGGAAGTCAAATTTCCACCTAAAGTCCGGACAACGGATCACGATATCGGAGAGAACGTACCTCTACTAAATGCATGTAAAAATTGAGACTTTGGGAAAATGAGATTCCACTGAAAGCCTATGGAAATTAGGACATTGGGAAGAAATAACCTCCACTGAATGCCTGTGAGAATTGAGACTTTGGAAAAATAAGATTCCACTAAAAGTCCCCGAAAAATCGAACTTCGGAGAAGATAAACTTCTACTGAAAGTCCATTAAATGCTGAGCCTTTGGACAAGATCGAAATTTATAAAAGAAAGAGATTTGTGAAAGAAATGTGAGTCCAAATGAGATTTTTAGAAAATTAGAGGCTAAAATGCAATTATTGAAAATATTGGGGTCAATTTATAATTTTTGAAAGTATGGGGGCCAAAGTAAAATTCTTAAAAGTGCAAGGGTCAAAATGCAATTACTGAAAGATTGGGGCCAAGGTTTAATTTTATAAAAGTATTTGGGATAGGAGTCTCATTACAAAAATCATTCCTAATTTTAGGTATAACGATTCACAAGAGCTTTGAATCTTTTTATCTTTCACTTAAAAATCATTCTATTGAGTCATTGGAGCCTCTGTTTTTTAGGTGTTGGGCTTTGGACCCTTTTTGAAAATAATTTAGTTGGGTTATTAGGACCTTATGTTAATTCAACATGGCCTTTGAAGCTCGAGGTATATTTCTTTGGTTGCTTAAATTACTCCCCAAAATGCCTCAACTAGGCCTTTGAAACCCAAACCGACAGAGTGTTGTGATCCCAGAGTATTGTTTAACCCTACTTAATTGGCTATTAATGTCAAGGCGCCCATTCAGCTACTTATTTAACTATCAGCAGTAACAGATTTTGACATGAACAATAGAACATCGACTTATTTTAAGCAAATAGTAGTGATTATGTATGTAGCCCATAATGCTTATACATGCACTAGGAACATCCCTAACTAAATAGGGATTATGGGCACATCATGAAGGCCAGCAGTATATACTTGGATTAAACTAAGGGGCAACGTATTCTAATTAAGCTAGTGGCACCATGACAGTAGCACATAATTGAAGCATCACAGTTACTACCAGTTAACAGAATCAAGTCAAATGTCCTTTCTGTATCTATTCTAAGAGATGAAGGTATGTTGCAGTTTATAAAGTATGACTACTGAAACATTTATGGACCACCCGTTAATTTATTTTAGTTACCTATTAAGTTAGCAGTCCATGGAATATTTTTTCAAGTCCTTAAAGGATGATAGACTCAGATTTCATCAACAAATCAACAGAACAGAAAAAGGTTTCAAGTTGATAAACCACAAATCAGATGTAAATTAACACCAGATAGCAAATTCATAGAGGAACAACACCACTTTATACCTAGTTTATCAAAACAGCAATGACAGCAGAATATCATGTGCTAATACTAAATCCATCCAGGCAAATTTGCAACATGATTTTTCATGGATCAAGATAGAAATCCTCCTCTGATGGGATACAACCCATTAATTTTCCAAGTGACTTGATCATATAAACAGCTTTGGATTTACAAGGGAAAATGCCATTCAGTGTAAAAGTGCATTTGAAACATGAGCATAAAATTTCTTATTTCAAAATTGTATCAAATTAATCCCAAACTAGCACCCTCAACTCAAACCAATGCTGTTTAGAAAGAAAGCAACAAGTTTGAAAGCATGGAATAAATCAGAATTCCCTTTGAGAAAGAAAAACAGAACCAATTAGCAAATCTCGCAAAAATGTAAATCAGAAACCTTTTAGAAGCATGAAGGTCTATTCGAAATTATAGGTTTTTTTTAAATGTACATCAGAGTTGCTTGGCCATTAGAAAAATAAATTTAACCATCACCAAATCAAAATCCATGTATCCAATATACTAAATCAGTGTAGGCAACAACCATCAGGGATAAGCAGCTAGTGAAAAAAAGAGATACTCTAAGTCTCTAAATAATCATGAAGCAGGACAAAAATCACATTAACAGTACCATGTTTCAGCAAATCCATGTCTTCACAGCGAATTTAAGCTTAAATCCAGAAGGGAAACCCAATATACCATAGTTTTGAGTTTGAGACCAACGCAATCCTCATTCCCCCAGAAACCAAATCGAACAGAGGAAGTGATGGGGTTACCTTCTTGAACAAGGAAACAGAGTCCTCCTAGAACCCTTGTCAATTCCCTTCCAGATTCTGGTTTCCTTTCTCCCTATCCATAGCTATCTCCCCCTCAAAATCCCCTTCTTCTCCTTCTTCTAATTTCGGATTCGCCCTTTTTTTTTTTCTTTCTTTTCATATATTTTTTTTAAATTTTTATTGTTACTATATATTTTTTATTCATTTTTGTTTTTATTCATTTTTTATTTTTGTCTGGACAAAATCTAGTGTTTACATCGGGTTATATGTTTCAGTGATTGGATTTTATCATTTTACAGTATGATTATCAAATAGTTAATCATTTCTTCTATAAGAATTAAGAATATGAAGTCTTATTTTTTTTAACAGTCCAAAAAAGTCCCTCACAGGAGAATTTCAAAAAAATGAAAGAACATCCATGAAAAAGTATAGCTATGACCAATCCAGTATATTCACATCACTCACCTTAAATTTGATGATACAAGATCCTTGAAAGCATATGCCTTCTTGGCTTCTGAATACACATGGGCAGCTCTCTGGAAATAAATGTATAAAAATTGAATAATGGCATATAAAAGGGACAAGATGGTTACCCTTACAGCCAAGGAAAATTAGCTTTGGCAGTTTGGCACTATGCAACACTAAAGGCACAAGAAAGTTTTTGGTATTTATCAATTGGAGTAAGTCGAACATGATTCATGAATTCCTTCTAGACAATCATTAATGCAATATAAATTTTGTTTTGGGGCAAAAGTATCCAAAGATCATTTAAAATTGCAATCAAATGAAGAAAAATGCTAAAAAAAATCGAAGTACATTTAGAACTTAACATGGTTAATACAAATAAGATGAAAGTAACTTTACTAATGGGACTTATAAGAAGTACCTTATGTAAATGGTAGTGCTTAGCCACTTTTATGATGTCCAAGATCTTTATATCTATTTCTTGGTTTCATTGATTTATCAAACCAAGTTGTTATCAACAAAACTCTCACAAACTTCATTTACATAATAATAGAATGCAAAGATAAGACAAGGATATGAAAATATGGAGCAATGCTAGCACACATACCCATAATTAAAAAGCTACACAACTAGTTTTAATGAGACTAACTGAGCATAAACATCTATAGAAGAATATACTTTATTGCACCACAATTGTCATAAATTAGTTTTCAAGAAACGAGTTCAATAGTATAAATATTAGAAAATGTTGAATCCAAAGGTCGAAGAAACCGAACCAGATGGAGGCGTCAATACTTAAAATTTATTGTTTCTCAAGACCGTGTTTGCTCTTACCTCAACAGTGGTGGCGCGGTGGTGCATGGGAGAGCAGAGTGGCTAGAAGGAGGAACGCAAGGATGGTTTCAGGGAAGAGATAATAGAGAACCATGGGGGAAAACTGAAAAAAGGGGAAAGCGAAGCTCAGTACAATCTATGCGAAGCTTCTGATGGTGCTCAAAGATGGCAAAGTGAAGCTCAATACAATCTTTGGGGGAGAGAGCAGAGAGAATTAGGGAAACGGGAAGAGAGAAACAAGGGGGAAAAGAAAAAATAATGAAATTTTTTTTTTTAATTAAAGATCATATCCACCACGTGTAACAATATTGGCTGCCCACACTAACGGACGACTAAGATTGAAGGAACATGAAGCCCTGGGAACATGAGGGGGTTCGTTCCTCTCGTAAACGTTCTAACTTTGGGAGAGAGAAATTGAGGGATTTGAAGTGCTGATGATGTGGAAGTTGAGTTGGCAATATTATTTGATAACATATAAATTTTTGTGTCTACGTCAGTAGTGTCCATTAAAAAATGGATAAAAAGTTAATTGAGGGATTTGGAGAGCTGATGATGTGGAAGCTGAGTTGGTAATATTATTTGATAATGTATAAATTTTTGTGTCCATGTCAACAGTATCCATTAAAAAATGGATAAAAAGTTAATTGAGGGACCAAAATTGCAGCTTTGATACTAAAGGGACCATATTGTTTGGAATGAAACTAAGGGGACCAAAATTACAACTTTAACAAACTAAGAGGACCAAAATTACAGTTAAGTCTATAGAGAAAATACACATTCAAAAGTGCACATATGGGAAGGGATGGTGATGTGGCAATAACCTCGAGTGCGAGAAAGGATAGCGATATGGCTAGGAAGGGTGAGCAACATATGGGAAAAAGACTGATGTTAGGGTTATTGGAAGGATAGGTAAAATGGTCTTTTTATTCCTACAAAAAAAAAATTATGTAGTGGGAATCCAAGATACTCACCCCTTTTCATAAGAAAATTTTTGTGAAACTTGCTTGAAATTCGTTGCTAGGAATTTTAAGTTCTTAGAATATTTTTTTTCAAGTATTTTACCAAACATGGAAATTTTACTTTTCCAAATTATGATTTACAGGAGACTTAAAAGTTTTTCGGTACCAAATACTACCTAAGAGGCATATACATGGTGAAAATATCAATGTGGGCACTAAGAAGGAAGAAAAACTATTGTTTTTCATTGCATAAGGAAATTTAGAGGCAAGGAAATGTTTTATTGATGTCATCTGGTCAACTCTTCAAATATAGGTTCTCTTGCAGGCACTTTTTGAGTCAGAAGGATCTTAATTAAGGCAGAAATTTATTTTGTCCAACTACAGTGATGTTCACGAAGGAGCAACATATTCAAATGCTAAAACATAATTTCTCTCGTTCATTTAATTGCCAAGCTTTGATGGGGGTTTTCAATATTTTTCTTGCCAGAATTACACATCTACAGCTTGCTAAATATTTTATCCTTTTGAAGAAAGTTTTAGAAATATCAGTCAATATCTATGTAATATTAACTATGGTATGCACTATGTTCTAGATATGTAAGATGTAGTATGATGTTACCTTTTATTAAAGAAAAAGAGGTAAATTTTATGGTACATTTTTTAAGGCATGATGCTATTGATGATGTGGTACTATATATCAATAGTAAGTAAAAAAGGAAACGTTCATTTAATGGCGACGTATGGTGTCACTTCGTTGTATGATGTCACATTGTTTGTGACACTATACATTAAGGGAAGAGAATTACCCTACCGCCCACATGTGTGGGCGGTAGGGCTTTTTAAAATTTTTTTTTTAAAATTTTTTTGATTTTTTTAAAATTTTTTTTACTTTTTAAAATTAATAAATTAAGTTTTATATCATAAATTTTTTTTAAAATTTTTGAAGATGTTTTTGTATTTTTTACAGAATTTTTTAAGTTACAAATGAATAATAAAAAAATTATAGATGAATAGTAACATAGATATAAAAAAATTCAAGAAAAAATTAAAAAACATTCTAAAAAATTTTAAAAAATATATATAAAAATTTTAAAAAATATATATAAGATAAAAAATACTTAATTATTTTTAAAAAGTAAAAAAAATTTGAAAAAAAAACATAAAAAATAGAAAAAATAAAAAAAAAATAGGCTGTAGGTTAGAGTTTTCCTACATTAAGGATACCATAATATTGTCTTTTTTTAAGTTATTTTTGTTATTCTTAATTCTTATTACTTTGAGATATTTTTAAAGAATTCTAAGCTACCCTCAAGATAAGCAATGTCCCCTCACCCAGAAGAGATAAGGGACCTACCTGCTGCATTGTAGACCCCACCTCCTCTAGGTGAGGGGGCATTGCTACCCCTTATGATAGCTTAGCACGCGCCTTTTTTTTCATATTTTTTATAATTCATGTATTTTATTTAATTTTTTATTTTCATCCGTTTTTGAAATTAAGTACTATAAACAAAATTTAATTAAAGAAATCAAAAATTATTTTTGAAAATGAGGATCTTATTGAGGGACCATTTTTTTTATAAAAAATTAGTTCCAAGACTTTTTCACCTTATTTTTTAGGAAAATAGTGATGGATTACAATTTCCTTGCTGTTCTCTCCCTAATTTATGAGAGAATGAATTTCCCTCACTAATTTTCCTAATAAATAACAAAATTTAGTGAGGGAATTATAATCCCTTGTAATTTGGAAATTAATTTCCCTTGAGGCTCGTAATTTTTCACAAAAGACACAGTCCAAATTTTTGCCACCTGAAAAAGGCAAGGGAAAGCAATTTCCCTTACAAACTCCTCGTATTACCCTGTTAATGTTCATAAATTTTTTTAAGGAAATAGCTTTTCCTTGCAATTTTTTGCTAAATTCAGAATTTTTGTAATAAATATTATATCTCATTTTATGTGATTTGATATAAAAGTTATGTAAGATAAAGTTTCACCAGACACTTTTACTCAAAATATGACATGTCAAAAGTAAAATCTATTGAAAAATGATTAAAAATGTATATATAACTATGTTTTCAAAGTCTAATCTGTTTAGATAGGTACCCAAAAATTTTTGCACTAATTGCGGTAATTTTAACGTTCACGGGGCAACATTCCATTCGCGGTCAGCAAGGGGTCATTGTCATCCCTCTTACCCCACCCTTTTCAGGTCAAAAGCTTTATTATGAAGTTGGGTAGGTATTGACTGAGGTCAATAGTACTTAAATGACTACCAAATTACCAACAATATATATTATTATGTTAAACTAATATTTAATGTTAAACATAAAAAATTTTAAATGTTATTATTTATCACTTTTGTATAAGAAAAACCTCTAATATTCGTATTAGCGTAACACTACATAACGGCCCTGCCATAGTATAAGCCTAATGAATTAGAGAAAGGAACAAAGTGTTTTAGGATCAGTGCTTTAATTAATTTACACGTATAAATATATAACGAACTTGGAACCACTTCGTGTTCTTTTCTGTTTTGTCTAGAGTGGAGACAAAGCATACTGACTCTTCCTCACAGCAGTATTTCACTTTTGTTATTGAAAAATTCATCAAGATAAGTCTTCCAACCATGTTCTTTTTGTTAATAATTTAAACTTTTAGAAAGATTGTTCATGATATGATATCAATCTGATCAGGTGAAGCAAAATTTTCATTTTTGTTCTTTATAATAAAATTAAAAAATTTAACATAAAAATTTGTAAATATGTGTTGTTTATTTCAAATTTAAAGAGGTTTTATGTGAAGTAATATGTTCAAAATATTAGTACAATAATCGCTTAGAGACTTTGAACAATTTGAAGAAAAAAAAAACTTTAAAAGTTGAACTAATTATAATAAAATATCTGTTCTATTATAAGAAAATGAAGAGAATGCAACCCCACCCCCCACCTGCTGTTCTACCAACTATGACCAATAATTCAGCAACCATAATACCTTGGTACCTTTCTTGTCAGAGTCATGTCTCCAACTTTCTTTCCTTCACCTCTAAATAATACTAATGAGATTCTTTTAAATGGTTAAAAAAACAGATTTGATCTTTTTTAATTACATGCTTGCTTTTAAAGTCATGTTTTTTAATATGACAATTTTTAACTTGATATATCCAACGTATACCCAGACCCCTATCAGTAGCAACTCCCAATGAATCAATGATGTTCTAGTAGGTATTTGACAACCTGCTAAGGATCTGGTGCTGTATAACGGTTACTGTATTTCTTCTCTTTCCTTTGGACACCACGTAGCTTCACTCTCAAGCAAATTTAGAGTCCCAATGCTTTTGTTCTTTCTGACTAATAAATCCCCTTGGTTCAAATCACACTGATATCTACCCTTTTAAGATCTGAGCCTCCTCCTATCCCTCTTCCTGTCTCTCTCTGAAGACCAAAAGAATCTGTACCTATTAGCAAAACATGAGGTCAAAAAGCCAATTCACTGGCAGCCTCAAGGTTGCCCTTCTCTGCCTTTCCT
>JASKGM010089443.1:0-13587 GCA_034509205.1 Ceratonia siliqua
AAAACGGCCATCTACAGTAAAATACCCTCTGAAAAACGCCGATAACCACTGTTCACCGCCGTTCATCCACCGGAAACATGGTTCAACTGCCGGAAAACCATCGAGCAGCTACCACAATGCAAAATCCGGCCAGATAACGTCCAAAACAGAGTCCTACGCGCGTTGTTCACTCAGTTCGCGCACATCCTTGTTCCTCGGTGCATGGCCGGCGCCGGCGAAGGCAGAGGTGACCGGCGACGAGGGTTATGGTCGCCGGTCAATGGGGAAGCCGTCAGTGCCGGCGGTGAGAAGAGGTGGGCTGATTGGGAGGAGAAATTTGGAATTTGGGAAATTAAGGTTTGAAATTGGGGATTTTTTTCAGAATTGGGGATTTCTAAATTAGGGTTTCTAAATTTTGGGAATTTTGGAAATTTTAGGGCTTCAGAAATTAGACTCTGATACCATGTTGAAGGAAAAGAGAAATAATGGAACACCATGTCTTATTAGACAGGTGATCGTGTATATATGTAGGGAAAGGAAATACAGTCTAATAGAAAGACTGAAACTAAAAGACTAAAGACTAAAATACCCTTACTAACATAGCTTAGACACTCTTAACATATTACTAAGTATTCTTATTGGGATATGGAGTTTTACCCAAGTTCCCTCAGTTTGGAACTTACATATGGAATTAATTTTTAGGTGAAACTGAACGTACATATGTTTCTTCTGAATAAAGTTTTTCTTTCCTTTTGGCTTGGCACTATGTTAGAGTAATTCACTTACTCATGCCCTTTTATTGTTTTTATTCTCTCACACTTGGAATAATTGTTATCTGTTGTTTAGGTACAAGGTCCATAGTTACAGTGAAGAAATCAACACTTGGTTTAGTACAGCCATTGGTAAACCATGCACTTTGTTACGTAATTCTAGTTCTGATCATGATTTTATGTTGAATAAGGCCAAAGGTGAAGTTACATGTAGAGATGCAAAGAGCATGCTCAATTTTGCCAATGAAGCACAGTTCTTACTTGTATCTGAGGAAAGTGTATCTGACCTCAACAACAGATTAAGCTCATGTATGCTCTTCTCTTCTATGCATTTTCTCATATTAAATGCAATTCCGTACTGCTTGAGTCAATTTCCTCCAAATATGCTATAATTACTTGCATTTATTTGAGGATGCAACTTGGAGTATTCAATCTACTATATTGAGGAATTTTAAACTAGTTAATGATGTGTAATGGATTGCGTTGTCATTTGTAGTTTTGGTTACTTGGGAAGTTCATAACAATGCTAAGGGGATTTTAGTGTACAGAATAGCGACTTGATTAATCCTCATGAATTCCTTTCAAATGGAACGCTTTTCCATTTCAACTCTTCCTCTAGTTATTGTGTTAAATTTTATCAGTTACTACGGATTTGGTATACCATCATCTTCATTCTAGTATCTTGGATGTTCAGGAGGTCAAGAGGTATCCAAATACTTGTGTTTAATAAACTGGTATCTAAGATGCCTGTTAGCATCCGATACTAGGAGGTATAGGATACCACAATATTCAATGGTATCTTATATCACCTAAAAACCATGGGAGATCCTACATCCCTAAATTTTTAGCTTTACTAACTTTTATAAATAATGAATTGTATAATTTCTTGGCAACTAGAGGGATTTTGTTCAAGACTTTTAGCTCCAAATATTTCTGAATATAAAATTTATGACATCATTATTGATGTTATTAGATGTACAGAAGGGCTTATGTGGAGCAGCAGTAAAAGTCAGTCCAAGTAGATTTCGGCCCAACCTTGTGGTATCTGGAGGCAGGCCTTATGATGAAGATGAATGGAGGAGAAACCTTAGAATTGGAAACAAGTATTTCAGAGTAAGTTCTAACAACCTTCTGAATGATTTGACAGAGCAACGCTCATTCCATTGCGCAATTTAAGATGGATGCTGTTGTTCAATTGCCCTTGTGCCACTATGCTGTTCATGTTGCATATTGGCAAAAATTGGAGATAACTATCCTACCGTACTTTATTTATTTTTTATTTTTTATTTTAATTTATTTTAATTTTTAATATTAATAAATTATTGTTTGTCATATATTTTTTTGAAAATTTTTTGAAATGTTTTTGAATTTTTTTAAAATTTTTTAACTTATTAATGAATAGTATCAGAAAAATTAAGAATGAATAGTACAAAAAAATTTAAAAAACATTCAAAAATATTTTAAAAAATTCTCAAAAAATTATATGACATAGACAATAATTAATTAATGCTAAAAAGAAAAAAAAATAAGACAAAAGACAAAAAAAATAAAATTACAGAATGCCGATGTTATGCTACTGCCCCAAAAATGGGGCGGTAGCATAGTAACCTCCGCAAAAATTATGTCTAATTCATTGATGCTGTTGTTCAGTGCCTCTTGTACTTTATAATGTTTATTGGTGCCCTTTGTAGTACTTGTTGGATGTTGGCAAAACTTTCATATGAACTTTATTTCCAATTTTATGATGAACTTCAAATGATTTAGGGCTTTACTTGAACATCAGCTGGTTTTGAGCTATTTTTGTGTGTACTGGTGCCCTTCCTTTCATATCTATCTTTTTAGATTTTCTTTTAAATTTAAATTGCCACAAACCTAATTGGATGATTCAGATGGCAAAACTTTTTACCATGTTAATTTGTGTCTGTCACTTTTCCCTTTCTCGGTAGATTATCCAGTTACCAAATTGGTTTTACAAGATTGTCCTAATCTATTCCACATCCACGCATTTCTTCTTGATGAAAGTATGAAGCTATATGTGATTGCATATAAAGAATAATGATTGTTATGACGGATACTTCAAAAGCGAAGCAGTGTGTCCTGTATCCATGTCCTATGCTTCTTGGATTATGCTTAATATGGATGTAATTTTTATTTGGGGGTGATTGCTTGACCTCTCTCTCTATTCACCAGTCACTAGGGGGATGTAACCGTTGCCAGATGATCAATCTTTCTCAAAATGCTGGAAAAGTGCAAAAGTCAAATGAACCTTTGGCAACTTTAGCATCATATCGGAGAGTAAAGGTTAGCCAAGACATTATATTGCATCCTGTCTTGTAGCTTGATTTCAGTTCTATATTCTTATATTATATATATAATAAAGCAGGGGAAGATTTTGTTTGGAATACTGCTGAGGTATGAATCTAGTGATGGAGAGCAGCACCAAAGTGATTCCTGGCTTCATGTGGGGCAGGATGTACATCCAGATTCCATTTAGCTTAAAGCCATCAACAAAAGAATTAATTATTTTTTGGTACCTTAAGAAGTACCGTATTCTAGAATTTACCTTATAAGGTTTTACTTTTCTCTAAGATGCCATTCGAAGACACTGTTTTGGTATTATTTGAGGCCCTACAGAGAAAAATAAATCTTATAAGGTACCATTATGGAATATAATATTTCTAAAGGCACCAAAAGTAATTAACTAAGAAAAATTAGAGTCTGCAACTTATACATACCCCAAAAAAAGAACATTTTTGTTTCTGCAGGAAGCCTCTGTTGTAGTAGAGTTTACTGGCTCTCTGCTAAAGTAACAAATTACATTTGGTTTTAGCTTTGATTTTCTATGCTGTATAGTCCCTAAGAACAAGATATGAGAAATGCCATGCCATGCGAGAACTGAGAACGGGAAAATTGCAGAATGCATATTGGATATGAGATTTTTAATGTTGTATATTGACACTACATATCAAAATAGAGAAAATAAATAAATAAAGAGGAAAAACTATTATTGTCAATGAAAAATTGTGGTTCTTGGTGAATAAATATAGCTGCATATCAAGTCCCTAAGTGTGATATAATGATGAAGGGTTTAGATAGTTTGCAAGCGGTATTAGTTTTAATTTTTCCGTGCTGTACAAAAGAAAATATAGCCTCCCATCAAAATTTTGTGGGCTTTCCATAGAATAAAATGAGTTAATTTCATCCATATATATTTAGAAGTATCATATTTAAAACGGTAGTATATCATGGAAGCATCAAAAAATAATTAATTAAAAAAATTAGATATTAAGAATTTATAGGTCCCCAAGTTCATGTGTTTAATTAAAACTCAATTTTATACAAATAATGCATGGTAAACTCAAATTTAAAATAGAAAATCGATTATAAATTTTCTATTGAATCAGTGAACAAATTAAATAATGCATTGTATACAAGATTTCCTTGTTTTAACTTTTATGCTCTGCTCCAAATTCAATTTGATATTAGTAACTTAACTGACTCGACATTTTTCACATTTATAGCATTCCATTTATCCACAGTTGATTATTGTCTCACAAACTCTGTTGCTAACTCAGTGATTGGAAATAATAATAATTAGTAAATTTTCTCTAACTTTGAATACGTTTGATCTCGATCATTTTATTTTATATTAAATTGGTGTATTTCAAGGAAAGTTGTTACAACTTTTTTTATTATTGGGGTGTTGTGAAAGAGGAAAATTTTTTTTTATTAAAGAAGTATTTTTTTTTTTTCATTTTTTGGTCTGTGTTTGACTAACATAAAAATTAAATTTAAATAGCAGTATTATTTATTTATTTTTGTTGTGCAAAAGACGTAAGAAATTGAAAATTTTCTTTTGAAGCATAATCAAAAGTAGAATGAATATTTTTAGATAAAAATATCATCACAAAAAACTATAAATATTATTCAAAACATCAATAATATTGTTAAAAGCATTTATCAAAAAGTTTGGCGAAAACGCTAAATTGTTTATTTGTTATAACGCTCTTAGAAAAAGGGATTCTTAAAAAAACCAATTCTTAAGAAGGGCAAAAACATTTGGAGAGTCGCCAAACAAGTCCTATAATTAATAGTGTTAAAACAAGAAGGAAAATTTTGTAATTTGACAATAAATAAATAAATAAAAAGAGTAGTGGGAAAAAGAAGAAAAAATAAAAAATGAGTGGGGTTAACTTAAGAGGATTACATCTAGACTTTACCCATTTTGTCTATTTCTCTAACTGCATCAAGCACTGTTTAAAAAATCAGATGGTCGGTTCAACCGAAAAATCGGTGAACTGGCCTGGTAACCGATTCGGTCATAGAAGAAAACCAGTCCTTCGAAAAACCGATCAACGTGGGTAAAAAAACCCGCTAAAACTGGTCGATTTTTTCTTTAAACCGTTAAAAATTGGCCAGTTCATTATTAAATCGGTTTTTATTCATTTTTTTGTCAAAAACACATGTGTTAGGAATCAAACTCAATATATCTTGATAAATCATAATTTCTTTTCACCAACAAGATAGATTGTATTTGTTAATTTATTTATGCAATGTAATATTTATATAACTTATAAAATGATACAAAAGTGATAAAAAAAAGATTAATTCATTAAATATCTTTAAAATATTAGTTATTTATTATGATATATTATATAATATATATAATATATAAATTAAAAAATATTACTTAATTAAAATTCAGTTCGACCACTGTTCATCCCTGGTTGAACCATTGACTCTTAACCCTCTATTCCTACCGGTTCAATAACTGGTCTGATTTTTAAAACATTGACATCAAGTATAATACTTAAGAAAATTCATTTCCCTTTATAATTTAACTATATCTGAAGGAAGAACATAGATATGTAATTCTCCCTTTTTCTTTTATGCTTGAAATTTTTCTCACCATCTATATCTGGATATTTTATTTCAAAAGTTGCAAGGACAATGAATTTTTCCATAGATCAGATAAAATGGGGACAAATATGATAAAAAAAAAGGTACTAGAAAAAGTAACCAAGCGTCCACAATTCCTCTTGTGCAAAAAAGAAAGAGTAAATGAAGGCATCATATTTTATCAATGCTCGATGAAATTTTATTATTTTTTTAAGTATCAGTGTCATCTTAAAAATATTTGAAGTATCAGAGAAAAAAGTAATAACTAAATTTACTTTTGGCTACTAAATTTATAAATATACTTAACTTTTATCCCTAGATTTTTATTAGTGTAGGAGTTTGTTTTCAAATATTTAAAACTCGTTATACAGTCTTTTGTCAACTTTGGCACTAAAATGTAGAAAGAAAACAAGGATTAAAGTGCAACAAGTTTAAAACAATCAAGATTAACTCGTGTACTAGCGAAAATCTAGAGACTAGAACTATGACTTATAAGGAACCAAAAAATAAATTTATCAAACAGTAAATTTCATGAAACACCGTTTAGTATAATACAGCACTTCTAGAAAGACTTGAACATAATTATCTCAACAAAGCAAAAAAATCCCATACCTCAAAAGCCATGGGACTTCAAGCACTGTCTTTCACATGTAGAAACACAAGAATAATACTTAATAAACTCATCTTTCCTTATCTTCTCATCACAGTAGTCTTTGCAGAGTTCCATGCAATCCTCCATAACTTTGTTTGGAATTGGTTTGATCCCAGCTGCCTTTGTCTTCCTTCTCCATAACATTGAATCTGCATCTTCTTCATGATCTGGAAATGCAGGAGGAAGAAGAAGAGAAGAACTGTGAATTTCTTTGGAAAGTACTGAAACATTAAGCATAATGATCAACATTGTTAGAGCTGTGGTGGTGAAAACTCTTCTCATGTTTTCATTATCAGATAATATTCTCTTTCATTGCAATGCTCATTAGTTCTTTCCCATAATATATATTGAAATCCTTTTTCTTCTGCATAATTGCAAATATATAGTAACCCAAGGGTTAGCCTCCAGGCATATTTGTGATATGTGGCTAAGCGTACTGCCGCAAAAATTTTTCTTATGAATTCCTTAATTTTGGTGTGGATGGACTTAGACAGGGGCTATGGATTAATTAAGATGTGCACAAGCCAATCAAAACACTACTGGATCACAATATAAGAACAAAATGTATAGTTTGAAAAAATAATATGACTATGGGCAGTTAATATATATTGCACCAGCTAAATTAATTAAGGAGTGCGTTCTTAAAATTTTGAAAAGAAATTAATCTTGATTAACCATAAAAAATTATTTGATGAAGATATCCTTATTGTAAAAAAAAATGGTGTTTATACTTACCCTTTTGTAGTTATAATATTTCAAAACTTCAGGAGGTATATATAATTTACCTTTTAAATTAATAATATGGGAATGAGTTTGGTATTGAAACATTCAAAAGTTTAAGTATAGTGGCATTTTTAATTATATAAAGCTTTCAATCAAACTGAATAACTACAATTAATTTCTTTTAATCTCGTGGAATCAAATATCATTGCACATTAAATAATTTCAATCTCTGCCAATCCTGCTTTTAGGTGTTATATATTATATATGCTATTTACAAAATTAGGCTTACATAGAAAATGATAAAATTCAAACCAAAGAATTTTTTTAAAATAATTTTATTTGTGTTTATTTATGAAAAAAATAAGGCAGAAGTTTTCGACTTTCAAATAATTATCCAATACTAATTAATTATAAGTTTTTATTTTTTCAATTAATACTAAATATTCGTACATAAATATTGAATTAATCACTAATCAAATCCAAGCAAATATAAAAAAGAATTTACCTTATTTCGCCTAATGATTAAAAAATCAAACATTGAAATCGGTATTTAAAATGCATTAGTTCAATGTGCTTTGTGTGCTTTGAGATTGTTTAGGGAGAGACCTAATATCGATTGAAATACAAGTTAATATGAGAATACATTTACTATAATAATAATAATAATAATAAAGAATTTACCTTAAAGATTCTATTTTAGGAACCTCTTTTCTATTATAGATGAGGACCAAAAATTGAACAATATGTGATGGTAACTTTCCAATTTGGAACAGCCAGGGTTCAGTAAATTATTATTTTTTATTTGATTAAAACTTAAAACTTTTCTAAACTATGAAGAGTTACTTTGTCATGCATTCCGTATTCAATGCTCTTACTCTACGGTCCTCACTAGAAGTTGAATCACTAATTAACCTGGTGAAAGTGGAGGAGCCATAGTGGAGGAACTTTAAATAATTAAATCATATCAAAGTGGTTATAAATAATTAATAACCATATTCCTGTATGGTGTTAAGGGGTATTATACAATTTTATTTTTTTCATTTTTATCTTTTATACAAAAAATGAGTATTCAAATTATAAAACATGATTATTCAATTTTAAAAAAATACAATAACCACTAAAGTGATTTATATATTCGGTATAGGATGGTGAGGATAAAAAAGGAAGAAAAAAAATAGTAGGGTCTCCCTTGCCATTATATAATAGGATAATAATTTTTAATAACTGAATAATTATTTTTTATGAAGGGTATAAAAAAATAAACAAATGTATTATACCCCTTGACACCATATAAGAATATGGTGCTCATGGGACATTATGTAAGAATTTGATGTTCAAATAATAATTAACTTATTTATAAACCAAAATAATTATGATTAGATATATACATGTCAAAATTTATTTTTAATAAAATTCTTCTACTTAAGAATATTTCTTAATTAGAGTGAGTATAGAAGCACGAGTTATATCGCTCTCACACTTTCTAAAAGTAGTACCTAATGAATTTATGGGTTACATAATAAAAAAAATGGTAGTTTCTCCCCTACTAAGGAGTAGGGGAGCTGTTTTTTATTTTTAAAACTATACATTTTTATTTTATAACTTTTATTTTAAAAAATAAATTTTAAAATTTTAAATAAATTTTAAAAAATAAAAAAAAGAATCAAAAGATTTGTTTTTTTTTTAGTTTTCTTATTATGTTTTTTGAATTATTTTTTGATTAATGTGTTATGTAAAATTTTTTAAAATTTTTTAATTTTTTTAACATATTTTTTAAAATAAAAATTATAAAAAATTAAAAAATTAAAAACTATAATTTATAATTTATAATTTTAAAAATTAAAAACATATTCCTGAGTATTGATACTCAAGAGTAAGATAGCATTTCTATGCTACCTTTAGCTTTAGGTGTAGCAATACACCCAGAGTGACAAGCTACAGACCTCACTTGTTAGGGCCCATAAAAAGGTAGGTGGCCCAGCTTCTCACCCAGAGACAGCATAGCATGGGCCTTAATAAAATTATATAATTGCTTTTATTGAAAGCACAATTGCTCTTTATGGGTGAGGCCAATGTTCAATGAACTTATCTAGTTCATCCTAAAAGGTTAAGTATTTAAGCTACAATGATAAGATTATATGCCTAAATATATAAATATTTAAGTTAATATTTTGAAAATTGGATTGGGTCGGTCAATCCAACTGGTTCGATTGACCTCCTTAAATTGAGAGAACAAAAAATCATGATAAAACCAATAACCCGCTATCAAATCAATGAACTGGGAGAGTCACTGATTCCACCAGTTTTTTCCCCATTTAACCCAAATGATATTGTTTTGAGTGTTTTTTCTTTAAAAACAACATAATGATGTCGTTTGGTTTAAGGTTCCTCATTTCCAATTCTCCCAATTCCCAAAACCTTCCAAGCCCAATTATCGCCCTTCTCAGCAGTCGGTCTCTCAATCTCTCACTCCATCATTGAAAGGTATTACAATTACTTACAACTATCTCTGTTTTTTTTTTTTTTTTTGTGGATTGTTATTTTAAAACACATGTGATAGGCTAATAATTTGTTAGGTCCTGTTTGTTTTTTATTCTCTCTCGCTTTGTAAGAATGATTCTTCTTCTTTTTATTTGTTTATTTCTTTTTAAGAATACTGAGAGCAGAAGATAAGTCTGAGAGCATTTGTAGCAAAGTCAGGAAGCAAAATCCAAAATAACTTCTGTTAGAATCAAATTTGCCGTCCCTTGTTCTTCCACTGTTTTGTTTCTACCTTGTGTTCCATGTTGACAGTAGCAGATCGATAAGCATTGTGCATTTAATTATTGATAATGGGGGAGCCTTCCTCGTCTTCCATGTGTTTGTCAATTTTCCCCAATCAGATTGTTAGCTACTCACTCAAAATTTACACTATAAAAAGCTACATCTCTTCCCATGAAATCAGTACTACTTCCTTAGCCACAATTAACAACATAGACAGAGTTAGCTTTTTTAAGGCATCATCATCATTTTGGATTTAAACACCTCAAGCTTTCTTCTGAATTCTTCATCTTTTCACTGAATTTTCTACCAAGAGAAAGAGGAACATGGCATAATTGATCTGGGTCTTAGTCTTAGAATTATGCAACCTGAAGCTTATCATTCTTTTGGAAGAAGAATATAAAATTTGTGAACTATATTATAAAGTAGCACTATATGAGTATATATAGATATATAACTAATATATATGAAAAACTAAACCCATAATTAAAACAAAAGTCATAAAAACTTACACTTTATTTAATTAATAGTTATTATATATAGATATATAATATATTACACTATAATATATATATATATATATATATATATATATATAATATAAATTAAAAATAATTTTTAATTTAAATATAGTTTGATCCTGATTCAACCCCAGTTAAACCAGTAATTCTTGACCTATTATCTCTACTGATTTAATGACCAGTTCATATATATATAATATAAATTAAAAATAATTTTTAATTCAAATATAGTTTGATCCTGATTCAACCCCAGTTAGACCAGTAATTCTTGATCTATTATCTCTACTGATTTAATGACCAGTTAAATTTTTAAATATTGATTTAAGTTATAATGATAAGGCTATATGTCTAAATATAAGTATCAGTTTTAAGCATATTTAATATTGGGTTGATGAAAGGATCATACCTGAACCTTAATAGTTCATGTCCAATTCTTAAACAAAGATTAAAATAATAAGAATATGGATGATGATTTGGCAACTAAATATTTGCCATATGTACAAACCATTTGTCACATCAACAAGAGATTACGGTGCACTGACATATGAGTTAGATACCAAATTAAGAAAAAAATTGTAAGAGCCCAATTAAGTCCCTTTTGGGCATCCGATAATATTAGAAAGATATAGGAACACCAAAAAAAAAATCTTATATTTATTTATCTATTTATATTATATTTTTAAGTAAAACGTTTTTATAAGATTGATAGGAGATTGACATTTATTATTCTATTAAACTAACATTTTTCAGTTCATTATATTGATATTTATCATTCCATTAATGTCATTTATCTTTTAATTAAATAATCATCTTATAATTTTTATAAAATTTTAAACTTAATTACCAATAATAGTTATTAATTTTTCTATTAAATTCCTTTTAAAAATTCATATATTATTGTTATACTATATTTTTTCTTTTTACAAATAAAAAGTCAATAGAATCATAAATACATTTAATATAATATCCTAATTTGGTACATAATTGAGTAACATTTAATAATTTTCTAAAAAACTGATTTACCATATTTCTCTTTATATCAATAGGAAGTCAAATTTATTGAAACAAAATTTGAATTCAAATTTATATACACAAAGATCTCTATATATAACATGATATGTTCTAATTTCATACAATTTTTGTATGTACTCTTTTACGTATGGTTTTTTTTTTGTTTGTCTAGGTTTCAATTTTATCTCTTTCTTTTTGTTAGTAGCCTTATAAAAAAGTATTGATTTTGAATAGATTTCACTAAGATCCAATTGATTTTATACTTTTTTTTCTTTTGTAAGTTTGGAAGTATGATATGAACTTGGGAATTTGGGAGAAAAATGTTTAGAGAAAGGTAACGAATTTTTCATTTATCTGTTTATTTTCTTTCATTTCCTTATCTTTCATAGTTTTCATTCTCCACCGTCTCTCACTTTTCTTCACGTCTCATGTTCTTCTCTTTCATATGTTTTTGTAACAGATATTTAAGAATAATTGCAAATATATGTCATATAAGTGAGAGAAAAATGAAGGTATGATTCTTAGCATCGTCATAACTTCTATTATATCATTTTTATGAAAGCTAAATTTAAATATTTTATTATTTAAAAAAATAAAACTAAGGGGCTAAATAGCCCCCTTTTTTCTCATGCTCAGCGTTCATGGAACATGTTGTGCAGGGAGAGAATATCTTAAGAGAATATATGAACAAGAAATAGCATATTGGAATCACTTTCTTCTAATTGGTGGGGGGACGATGGTGGGGCGGTGGTGCAAAGAGATAAGAAAGCAAGCAGAAAGTAAGGTTGAAAAAATAAAAAATAAAAAAGGTTAGATAAATTTTCTAATTTTTAATTTTGAGAGTGAATATTTTTTTTAAAAAAAATAAATTTTTGATTTTGATTTTGTTTCAAACAAGAATATTCAATTCCAAAGAGTAGAAAAATAAATTGTTGTCATTTAAAAGCAATTTTATGTCTTAGTCAAACACATAAAAAATGCCTTCTTTTAAAAAAAATAGTTTTTTTCTCTTTGACGGAACAAACTCTAATACTAAGAATTCTAATTTATTCTAATTCTATTAGAATTTCAATTGATTTAAAATTTAGAATTTTATATTTAGATCATATAAAGAATTAGGATATGAAAGAATTTTTAATGTAATTCAAATTCTTTTATTTAGATGTACAATTTAAAATTAAAAAATAATATAATTATTTACTAAAAGTTAAATATTCAAATTTATATGATGTTTTTTTACTATTTTCTTCTAACGTATATTTAAATTTTATATATACTATAACGTTTTTAGATTTTTATTCTATATATTATTTTATAACAGATAATTATGATTTTGATATACAAATATATTAATATATGTACATAAATTTTCAAATCTATCTTACTTCTTAGTTCTTACTATATTTTAAAGTAAAATATCCTCTGAGAACTGATAAGAAGCTGACATTTTACTTGCACATGTCATCCTGTGGTACTTACACATGTCACTCTCTTGTTCTTCTTTTAAAATTTAATTCTATTTTTTAGTTATATTTAAATAAGATATAATTTATAATTTATAAAGTTATAATTTTAAATTTATAATTATAATTATTAGTTATAATTATTGCTAAAAAAATTTCATTAAACATATTGTTTATGAATTGCCAATTATTAATTGAAATATACCAAACATATTTTAAAATTTAAAATTTAACATTTAACATTTATAGTTCATAAGATATCAAACCTTAATTACGTCCCTTAATTATATTATTAAATTTTAGTGATTAAATTGTACACATCTCCTAATGTAAGGGAATGAATGGAAATCTAAAGAGTAATAATTGGTAGCATCCATGCATATTTGAATGGAGAAAGAACAATAATTAATATTAATTATTTATAAACTCAAAATTTAATTGGCCATTAACCAAAATCATGGTAAACAAATGTAAAATATTAAAATAAATTGTTAATCAGTTGATTTTTTTTTATTTGAGTAAGTTACACGAACACTCTTATAAAATCTCATTCCTCAGTTTTCCTAAGATGTAATAATAAAATTTTCTCTTTTAACTTATCTTTTTCTCTTCTTCCTCCATCTCTCTCATTCATCATTAAATTTTTTTTTCTCTATTGCTATGGGTTTTGCAAAGAGCAATAACGGGATTGAATCGTAGAGAACTGTAAACACCTATTTTTGTCCCTTTTTATATATATATATTTATTTTATTTTCATTATTTTTTTTGTTTTATTTCATTATTCACTAATTTTAGGTTAAGAAAAAAG